>BMAO01031810.1:0-145515 GCA_019973975.1 Trichonephila clavata
AAAGCATACATTGCAAATTTTTTTAAAATTGCATATTTTTAAATACTTTTTCCGATTACTTATAAACCAGTAAAATTTGCTCTTTTTCGTAAATTTTTTTCGGTTTTTGCAATAAAGTACTACGTTTAAAGTGTCAAAGCAATTTTCTCTACGAAATCGTATTTTTTGAAAACGCAGAAAGTATAAACCCAGAAATAACCCATTAACTTCATTTTTTACAAGACTTTGAAAATCCTACATTATATAAAGTTAAAGCTGACACATGTCTCTCAGTATACTGCATACCTATAAAGTATGCTTGTCTAAAGTGTGGTCCAAACTTAAATTATGAAAATATTTCAATTTACACATTTTTATAAAGATAATAATGTATGCACAAAATATGCTGCATTAATTTTCGATTTAATTGAAAAGTTTAGAAGGAAGATTTCAAGATTTTCGAAAAAACGAAAAGTATTTCAATATATTTGCTACCCATTTTCTCTAGAGGTAAATAAATTAACTTCAAATCTTCAAAGAGCATTGAACTGCAAAGTGACATTCAATTGAAAGAAAAATTTGGGAATGTTTCTATACCAGAGTTTAATAAAGATTACCTACACCGCGATAAATATCCTCATTTTCACACTCATGCTTTATTAATGTCTTCGGCTTTTGGCAGTACTTATATTTGTGAACAGTTATTTCCCCAAGAATGAAGCATACAAAAAACCAAAATAGGACAAATGTCACTGACAAACATCTTGAAGATGCATTAGGAATTGCAACTTCGTCTATTGAACCCGATATCGATTTGCTTGTGTGTTCAACACAAACACAAATTCATTCATCTCATTAACTGTATTTTGTCCCATTTTAATGAAATCCGAAATAAATGAAACGGCACTTTTAGAAATTTTAAATAAATGTGTGCCTATTAATGTTGCTTCATTTTAATAAAGCTATATAGTTAATTTTTATTTCAATTTGTTAAAAAATATTGTATTGCGGCCCAGAAATTTTTTTTTTTTGAAATGCGGCCCACAATTTGTGGTGCTAGTTTGATATCACGGGGGGGGGCGCCAAGTTGTTTATTTTCGCCAAGACTGGAGATAACATTACAATATGGTTACCTTGATATTTTTATCGTCTGGCGATGTGGTTGCCATGGAGATAACGTATATTAGAAATAATTTTTATTGGTTTTGTTCCCATGGTAATCCTATTAATCTCAGATGATTTTAATTCGATTTATTATTACAATTTAACCAATTTCATTGCAATTCCGATTCAAAACTATTATTTTAGTCTTCTGTTCTATTTAATGCTGTTTTCGAACATGGATATTTCTAATACCATTGGTGAGAACTGGGATATTTTTTTTTTAAAGAATGAGTGTTGTATTTTTAATTATTGCTATAAATCGTTTATTTTCAACTTATTTTATGTTTTAAAAATGTTTTTGTTAACGTTTCTTGTTCGATGAAATTCGTTGAAGAAACTTGCAGTGTTTGGAACACAGCAAGTTTTTATTACTTTTTAATTGCTATTCATTATCAATTTTAATGTATGTAATCATTTTTATTATATAATATAAAAATACAATTAATATTATGTGTAAAAATCATATTATATTCGATATTTGTAATAATTGTTACTTTATAAATATTATTACATGTGTTATTTATTTATTTTTATCATTATTTATTTATAATTATTTTGCTATTTATAATTATGTTAAATGAGCATTCTCTTTGTACGATTCTTAAATTACAATACGATTATTATTTTTTTTTTATAAAAACTATTAAATTATATTACATGATTATTATATAAAATAAAAAATACCGTATGAATATCTAATAATCATTACTATTAATATTATATGAATATTATACATAAGTTTATATAATATTATAAGATTGTATACTGGATAATATTACTATTAGTCAATGATTTTATTGGTATGGGAGGTTTGAACTTGGTACCTTCCGATTCGTAAGCGCATAACTTACCACTAGACAAAAGTGATCACTTCTGTCTGGAGGCTATTACTGGCTTATTTAGATTCCGCCACATTGGTATTCATTATTTATTGATCTTGATTAGTCTCAATCTATTCCTAAATTCTTCATTTGAAATCGATTTTAATGTACATCAAAACAATTTAGAATTTTTTTTTCCTGACGAGTCTTAGGGCTAGGCCGACAGCTTGGATTTCATTCCAACGACATGCGCTGCTTGGCGTGATTCTTTATCGCGCAAACAGCGTTTGGCGCCATGCCCCGTGATATCAAACTAGTTCCTTTTACCTATTTTCTCCCATTTTAGTAATAATAATTTATTTTTCTTTTCCTAATTTTAGCAAATTTTTCTTAAAATGTACTAAACAAATCTAAAAAATAAAAAAAAAAAAAAAAACCCATATCACCATTTTTTTAAAAAAAGTTTTCGCAATCAGTCGGGTACTTCAAATTGTTGACAAGCTGGCATTATTTCTATGCATGATGAATTTTAAGCTTACATTTATATTTTTTAGAAATCTAAACCATGGGAAAATGCCAAAAAAAGAAGAAAATGCCAAAGTGCTCCAAGCGGGGTCGACCCCCAATCAAAAGATTATCGAAACCAATCGAAACCACTCGAATAAAAAATCCAATGCTCTATTTGTTTGGATACACTCGGTGTCGAAAGCTGAAAGCGTTGCAGTGCAGTCATGTTTTCCATGAAAAGTGCATCGACCATTGGCTACACACGAATAAAAACTGCCCTGTTTGTAGAGAACCCTCACAGAAACCGGAATCAGCAGAGGCATCGAGGGGTTTTGATGATCGTTTTCCGAATAGTCCGATCTCAGCTGAAGTGAGAATTTTGTCAATTTCATCGCTTTTTAAGATCCGTTCATGCTGAATTCGGTGGGCCTTGAATGAACTAACCATAAATGTTGCACTTTTTTTTTTGCTTAAAAATTGTGAGAAATAAATTGTGTGGATCATTCTAGTTTGTTCTCTTTATATTTGTCTCTGTTTTCTTGCCGGTGCTTACTTACGGAGTGGAATATCCGAGGATTTTCCTGAGCGTTCAGACCTACAAATCATCAGTTAGAACAAAGGTTCCAAACTTTTTTGTCTTTAGACCCCTCAACATGTTTTTCGGTTTGGGTAGACCCTACATACTAAATTGAACTTTTGCAAATTTATAACTTAAATGTCTTTTTGACAGCAGGTATAATCTACTACTTAACAGATTTAAATTTCACACTGTCGTGAAATATGTATTGTGTAAAACGTAAAAAGCACATGTTAATTAATTAAATTACGTAAAGTAACTGAACAACAAACAAATACTTTTAATAGGAGTAATAAATCTGGCGTTTTAATAAAAAAAATTTCAATATTTGACTTTAATCTTACCAGATTTAAGCGTAAATCTCATCGGTTAGTGTTGTCAAGTCTTTTTTTTTTCTTTTTAGTTTCACAACCACACTGAAACTTCTCATTAGGAAAAACAATTAAAAACTTTCTCAAGATATTCCATAATTCGGGATAAATAATGGGAACATCTATTCAAAGCCAAAAATGCTCTGACATCCGTTTCTAAACTTTACTTCAAGGTCTCCGTTGGTGGCTATTCCTATCAGTTCTACTTGTAATCTGACATTTTTTTTCGATGTGACCATATGAGTTTATTGCCTACTGTGGTATCACCATAGACGAAGCATTCTCCAATCTAGTTTTAATATCGGAATAAACGACATTTAAATCTTGAACGTAGGTTAAAACGTCATTTTCCTGGCAGATTGTCTGTGACCAATTGAGAAACTAGGAAAATTCGGAACGTTCAATAAAATACTCCTTTAGCTTAATTCTGGCAAAAAACGCTGAAATGATGGTCCTTGCTTTAATAAAACGTTTGCTACTATCTAGGAACTGCAAATTAACCTCATTAAACTTAGTAAATATATCTATTAAATAAGTAAATCTGGTTTCAACTTGATTAAATTTTCTGTAAAAATTAGTCATGATCTGGTTAAATGAGAATCACTATCGCAAACCCCCATTTACATCTCATGGGCCCCCAAATTATTTTTCCGCTGAATCGGACCCCTTGCAAGTCGTCATAGACCCCGGGGGTCCATATAGACTCTTTGGGAATCGCTGAGTTAGAAGCAGGAATCTATTGACATTTTGATTCATGCATTTTTGTCAATTTTTACTCATTGACAAACCAACATTATTAATGACAACCAAGTATTATTAATTACTTCTCGTACTAAATAATAATTATCAGCTACCTGAGGAAGTGTAATTTTATATTTCTATAGCAGGCGCGCGCCGGGCAACCTTTCAGCAGTGGCGTGCCAAACCAATCTTCCAATATCAGCGCGCTGCACAGGACATTTTTGAAGCAATTCTATTCCCGCGATAATACACGCAGAGTTAGAGAATAGAGGTCAATAATATATATTTTAATTTATTTATTATGTATTAATTTTGTATCATTTAAAAATATTAGTATAAAATGAACAGCATAAAATATTTCTTCAACTAAAATTTTAAAAAATTATTATATTATATATTTTTAAACATATTTATTAAATTAAGTAATAGACAACATAAAAATAAGTATATATATTTTCCTTCATTATAAGTTAAACTTTTTATTTAAGGCGAACCTAGTGCTTGCAGCTCTCTACTCTCGTATCGCAAAATCAGGGGTATAATTTGCGCCTTTTTTGACATGATTTTGAGCATTTAATTGTTTTTAACGGACTCTAAATATTTTTCAAATGAGGAAAGAATTTTATTTAGATACGTAGATCCAAAAGCGGAAAGCAGAGTACTTACAATTTTCTCTCTTCAATGAACTAAATCTCCCCAGCAATGACTTTTAAAAATTTACAAAATAGCTGTAAATATATTTTCAGTTTTCTTTCGAATTTTTTCGTAATTATTTATATATATATATACATAAAATAGTTATAAATCTAAGATAACTATAGTCATGATAGTATACAGTCTCTCTCTCTCTGTGAGAATATATATCTATACTCAAAGAAAAGCGACTCACTGACTGACTGACTAATCACGATATCTCCAGAACTATTCAACCTACAGATTTGAAATTTGGTAGACATGTTCCTTTAATGGAGCAGAGATCAGCTAAGAACGTATTTTGTGAAATTCGAATCGTAATGGACGTTACGGGGGTTTAAGGGGCATTATAAGTAATTGTTTCCTTTTTAAACTACTCGATGCACAATCTTGAAATTAGGTAAACAGATTCCTTTTATAGAGTAGAGATCCCCTGCAAAATGAGTTCGGTGGAAATTGACCCCCAAGTGGCGTTGCGGGGCTTAGGGGCCGTTATAGATAATTATTTCCATTTTTAAGCTGTGAGACGCAAAGTCTTTATATTTGATAAATATATTCCTTTCATAGAGTAGATATCAGCTACAAGATGGGTTTTGGGAAAATAGCCCCCCAAGTGGCGTTGCGGGGGATTAAGGGGCGTGAGAGATAAATAGTTTCGTTTTTAAACTACTTGACCTACCAGCTTGAAAATTGGTAGGCATGTTTCTTTCATGGAGTAAATATCCGTTAAAAAATGGGTTTTGGGAAAATTGACCCCCAAGGGGTATTGCGGGGGGGAGGGGGTAAAGGGAGATATAAATAATTATCTATATATATAAAGGAGAAAAGCGACTCACTCACTGACTGACTAATCACGATATCTCCGAAAGTATTCAACTTAGACTTGAAATTTGGTAAACATGTTCCTTTCATGGAGTAGAGATCCACTAAGAACGGATTTTGCGAAATTCGAAACGCAAGGGGCGTTACGGGGGGTTGAGGGGCGTTATAAGTAATTGTTTCCATTTTTAAACTACTCAATGTACAATCTTGAAATTGGGTAAGCAGATTCCTTTCATAGAGTAGGGAACCGCTACAAAATGAGTTTGGTGAAAATCGACCCCCAAGTGGCGTTGAGGAACGTAAGGGGCGCATATTTTTCAATACAATCGAATTCTTAATGCTAGGACTTGAATATCAAAAATTTATACACACACATATATATATATATATAACCAACAAAAATTTATAAAACATCATGAAATACCCAGCCAAGCGGGCGGGTAACAGCTAGTATATATATATATATTTGTAATACATATATATTTGCAAATTTATCAGCTTCCATCCCATCAAAAATGGACAAATTTGTAAAGTAGTGCAGAGTGCTCCTGTGAATTGTACTATGTGACACGCAGCTACACGAGGGCTTTTGGCGACGGTCAGCGTAATTTTGAACCACGGTCAAGTGACGCGGACGACACATGAGCTGGCACCTCCCTCTCCTAACTACCACACCACACCAAAGGGAGGACATTTGAGCTCTCGACAGAATGAACGTGCATCGCGCCCCTACACGGCGGGTCTTCAGTGGTACTAGGATCGAACTCATGACATGCTAGCCACAATCTGATACCTTGACTACTAGGCTATTGCGGCAACATACAAATGTCTATATAGGACATAAATAGATAGTATGGGAGGTTCCATCTGAAAATTGAACAATATATTGAGTCTTTTCACTCTTTAGAAAGCAAAGTGATAAAAAATATTATTTCGTGTATTAATAACTACATTTTTTAGCTTATTATTATAAGCTGTTCTTCATAGCGTGGAACTACTACAACTCACTCACATTCACAATTTAATTTATTATTAACGTCAAAGTTTACACTAGGGCTAATTCCAAAGGACCTTGTTATTTTGAGCCTCTTCAAAATGATGAGGATGATACCTGGACAGGCACTCTACTCACCAAACCTTTACACCAGTCTAACGTGAATGTGAGCCTTGATAGCTTTAACTTGCATCATCCCCTCTTCACGGCCTCTTTGCAGTGGGCCCAACTGCTCACAATCTAACGAAAAAGTCAATTCAGAAATGTATTATCAACACATGGATGATTCGAAAGTATTGAAATAGACTGGCGTTTGTCAATAGAACACATCACCCATGGCTCAAAATTACGAGGTACCTGGTTAAAATTTAATGTTACCCTCTCATCATAATTAATATAAGAAATTCAAAATAAGGAAATTTAAAATTGTATAAAAATTTAATTCGCTGTCAAAAATATCAAAACGCGTAAAACACGCAATGAAAAACCAACTGATGATCCATAAGGGGGAGACAGTTGAACAGTGTGGGGGGGGGGAGTAGCTAATTGGATGAAAAAGGAACATAAGTAATAAGTCCCCCCTTTAGGAGGGGGAAAAGAGGGCTGTGCGCCGCTCTAGTTGGTTTTTTCTTTTACGAATTTCACCAGGTACTCAACAGAAATTTGGAACATTGAGAGGTTATTGATAGGGCTTTTTTGAATTAAATTTAGTGAATCTCGTGGGATGAGGTATTAGTGCTGGTAAAAAATGAATTAATTCCCTGCTGATTCATAAAAATGCAGTAGAACACACATCATACAGCATTTGAGACAAATACGCTACATATGCTACTTTAGGACTGGCGGCAAAATTTTAGAGCTGAGTTAAGAAAATTATGTAACATGTGTGCAGGATATTTCCAGATTTATTATCAACTGTTTCTCTCCCTTCAAAAGTGTTTGAAGGGGAAAACCCATTTCTCAAATAATGGAGAAATAGGTGTCAGTCGAAACTTGAGCGAGTTTAGATTTCAAAAGTGCATCTTTTAACAGAAACGGAATCCACAAAAGTGAACCATCTTGCTGGGAAGAGGTAAACTCTGTTCAGTAAATATTGATGATTGTATTAAAATTTGCTTTTTTTATTTCAAAAACTAGCAGTAAATTTCGATATACACACGAATTTTTTACACGATTTTTAAATAACATAATACACAAATTTCAGAATTTTTTTTATTTTGCACAATTTTTTTAAGGAGAACGATTCAATTGACAAAAATCGATCAAAAAATCAAATCTAATTTTTTTTTAGCCTAAATTATTCTTTATATGCTTTTCTATAACCTCACAAAATTTGAAAGCTCTAAACTTCAACGCAGAATTATGACAGCTTTTAAGTTCGTTTTTATTCACATCCCTATGGCAAATCAAAACTTAAAACTTATTTATCTCAGAGAAAGATAAAATAACTAGTTTGTCTTCATTTAAAATGCTAATGCTTTTTTTCTTTTGTGCCTAATGCTTTGAATGGTTTTCACCTATTGCTAAAAGTACAAGTAACAAAAGTTGGTATGCATTTTTGAATCAAAGTAATACTTATTTTTTTAAAAAAAATAATTGAACTCAGAATTTATACATTTTTTAAGGAGTTTTCAGTAAGCATTCATAAAAGAAATATTGCACGAATACCAATCATGCCATCGCAAAAACCCAAACCAACTTTGGTTACTCAAAATGTGAATTTTTTTAAAAATAATCAAACGGGGTCAGCGATTGCTAAAAAAGTTTTGAAAATAATTGACTGTGTGAAATTTTTTGTGTAAGTTCTGTATAATAGTAGAAGTGTTTTAACTTTCAGATTTATCAACCATTATTTTATTACAAAATTTACAGTCCCTTATGGGTAAATAGAGTCACTGTTTTTTTAAGCAATTTCATATAGTAACTGAGATAAAATGCTCTAGTTTTTGTAAAAATTAAAATTTCTCTTCTCCTGAAGGTCATTTCGACAATAAATAACATAGCAACACATCGGAATTGAAAAATTGTTTATAAACCTTTGGTACAGAATGGACCGCATTTATGTTTGTCAATTTTTTCCTATTTTTTCCATTTTAGTTATAATAATTTATTTTTCTCTTCTTAATTTTAGCATATTTTTCTTTAAATATACCAAAAAAATCGAAAAATTACAAAAAAATCCACATATTTCCATTTAAAAAAAAAAGTGGTAGCAACCAGTTGGATACCTTAAGAATGGAACTCACAATTTTGAACCAACCGTCAAGTGACGAGGATGACTCCTGAGACGGTACCTCCTCTCCAAACTACCAAACACACGCCAACAGGTGCATTTCGAACATGAAGAGTTTTAACGTGTCACTACACGTCACTATACTCCTCTATATGACGAATTTTCAGTGGTACTAAGCTCGAATTCATGAAACACCTACCACGAGTCGATGAACTTGACGACTAGGCTACCCCGGCCGCCTAGACTTTAGAATGAAATATCGAATAGTTGAGTGGATTTTCGGATAAGTTTCATTGGAGATTTTATCTGAATTATATTCGGGATTTATTCCGAATAAATTATAGTATTAATTAAATAAAGAACAATTTTAAATTTTATTTTGCTGAAAAGATTCAGGTTTTAATTTTATTTTAAAACTATCATGGGATTTTTATTTTTCTAACTGACCATGGGAGGCTAGTGGTCATGGTCACGGACTCGTGTTATGAGTGAATATTAACGTCGCACTGTTTTAGCAACACGGAGGCTTTTGGCAACAGTCCGCGTAATTTTGAACCATGGTCAAGTGATGTGGATGACACCTGAGCTGGCGCACCCTCTCCTAACTACCACACCAACGGGAGGACGTTTGAGCTCTCGACAGATTTAATGTGCATCGTTCATCTACACGGCTGGTCTTCAGTGGTATTGGGATTGAACTCGTGACACGCTAGTCATGTTCCGATGCCTAGAACACTTGGCTACCGTGGTGCTGGTTAGAGGTCATCTTCATCACGGTACCATGGTTCAAAATTACTAGGTCCATCGCCAATACCCCTCATGTTGATTTTTAGTGCTACGTTAATGAAAGCTCAATCCCTTCCTCTAAATTTTAAGCTCATGGCATATCTGCTGTCTATGAGAAGAATAGTCTCTCATTTGGTATAGCGGTTAGTGACGCTGATTGCTGTGCCGTAGGGCCTGGGTTCGAATCCCGGGGAAGACATGGATGTTTGTAAATGTATAGTGCCTGCGCGGCATGAGAACACTCTAAATATTCATCGAGCTGCAAACTTTTTCTATGTTTGGTGGAAGGAGAAGACCTCCAGTGTGATCTCCCTCAAAATAGGGGTGGAACCGAACCCAAACGTATTGTCACCTATATGGTACTCAAAGCTACGGTTAACGACAGGCATAATAATCTAACCCATAGGTTCTCAATGTGGACGTTTGAGGCCTTCAGGTGGGCAGTACAAGACCCAGAGAGAAAATTAGGGGGCTTTGAGATGGCACAGAGGGGATTGGGCAGATTAACCAAAAAAGACTAAAAATCCCGCTGATTATGTATTAACAAAAATAAACTTTAATACTGTTTACCTTATGTTGATTGTATGTATTTAAATCCTTTCTATATCACATGTACGAAAATACACATATTTCGGTAGTTCGGGAAAGAGATGAAAAACTTAAAGATTACATTACATTCAGACCTACATTAAAGTGAATAATATAGTACATTTTAATTTCTGTAGTGCTCATGTTGTCTTTGTGAGCAGTAGGAAACATGTTTCGTCCACTGCATTCCATCACGTATATTACCCAAGAATCATAATTGAATGTTAACCAGGAAATAACGTGATTCTTTAAAGGATGAAACTGTCAATTTATATTTATTTTGAAAGCAGTAGCTTATTATGATTTACTTCGTATCATCAAAACAGGTAAGCTGAAAACTTTTATCCACTCTTTTAAATGAAGAAATTCAGTAGCGTTTCAATTCCAACAATATCCTACCTATATGACTAAAATATATAATATTCCACATTTAAATGTATTTGTGGCAATAGATATTTCTGAATCGCAAGTAAAAAAATTGGGGCTTTAGAAAAAAAATGAAATTAAAAAATATATTCTTTTAGTAATAGGATATTTTTTAAAACTCAACTCTTGTTTTCACCATGTATTATGCACACTAGGTATCGAGAAATATTCACTAGAAAAGGGGGCGGTATTGAAATATTTACTAGAAAAGGGGGCGCCAGTACAAGAAAGCGTGGGAACGTATGGACTAAATGATTGTGTATGGTGGTAGGTCTAGCTCTTGATACGGATGACAGACGTAACATAACAATGCAGTTGTACAACTTTTTCCAGTTCATATATCTCGCGAAGTTTCAAGTGTTTTGGAGAATATTTTTAGGAACAATACTTGATTAAAATTATTCGGATCATGACCTTTGCCATGATAATTTTCGAAAGTCTCGATCTAACTCTGTCAGATAGTTAGCATTAGCAACAACAACAATAGGAAGGACTACATTCAAAAATGAAAATAACTTGAATGAATTCTAAGTTGTGACTTTTTTCACTGTAGCTTAGGGGTCATGGTCACGGACTCGTCATTGGCATTGTCGAGACGTGGGTTCGAGTCCTCATGTCACTGAAGACCTGCCATGTAGAGGGCCTGATATTTGTTCGGTAAAGGCTCAAATTTCTCAAAGTTAGAAGAGTAGCGAGCTGGATCAGTGGTCGTCCTCGTCATTTGACCAAGGCTCAAATTACGTGACACATGGCCCATAGTACTGACGTGGACCTCCATCTGGTACTGCCGATCAGGTGGCCCTAGTAACATAAACAAGATACGAATAAAAAAATGTATTCATAGTATAGTTTTACTTTCAATATGTTTATTAGAGCTGAAATAAATGAAAATATGAATTTATGAATTCCAAAAGGGAAAAATGTCTATTTACATAAAGAAAATTAAGTATACAAAATTCCAAAATTTCATCTAACATCGTTCCTGGACATTCAGTGATGTAGACGAAGAGATTCAACAGTAATATCCACACACCATCATGTGTAAATTCATCTCTCTCCTCCTCATCAGAAGCCTCGTCTTGAGCACATTTCGACCAACGACCTTGCCATCCAATGCAAGGGCAGCAGCTACTGCTTCAACAATGAATTCGTACGTGACTTCGTAGCTGGGGCTCTTGTCTTTATTAGATTTCCACTGACACGACCTAATTTCTCCATACTGTTCGACTTCTTGATGTAGCCTGTCACGTGACATTTTCGAGCTGAAACCCTCGATGAGAATAGAAGAACCAAAGCTGTCGGTGTTTCTGAAAGTCAGTCGGTATTCTAGCTCGCCAATAGTAAGGAGATGTTGTGACATGTTGACGGGTAAGACGTTTGGATATCCGTGGAAAAGTAGACCATCTAGAGCTTTTCTGGAGTCTTCTATATATCTGTATGTAACCAAGGCACCATTCCACTGATTGGAAGATTTTTTAAAAACATCTGGAAAAAAAAACAAGTAATATAAAAGAATTTTTTAAAGTCAATTCCTACTTTGAATGGATGAATAGAAAGTACTTCATTAACGATTGAAAATTTAAACAATATAATATATATATATATTATAATATATATATATATATATATATAGGGAGAGAGTAAACTAATAGTAAGAATTGAAAAAAGCATGATTTGTCTGCATTGTTGTAACAATGCACACCCAGTTTGGTTAGTTTGACTGTAAAACCGGTTTTCGACGCCAACTTTTGTCATTGTTTTAGCAGTTACATTGTTACAACAATTGAAATAAGTCTAAGTTGGCGTCAAAAACCGGTAATTAATTTAATTTGATTAATTAACCAGTAATTAATAAATTAATATTTGAAAAAATTATATTAACATCAAGTGTCATCCACTACAATTTAAAAAAATTATTTGAAATTGATTGGATCAATAGAAAGAATTTTATTAACTATTGAAAATTTGTGAACAAGATAAATATATCTAATATATAAAATTCCCGTATCACAGTGTTTGTAACCAAACTTCTCCGAGACGGCTTGACCGATTCTTATGAAATTTTGTGCGTATATTCAGTAGGTCTGAGAATAGGACGTAAACTGTTTTTCATTCCGATATTGTAATTAGTTAAAAAGATATTAATGAAAAACCTTAAAACGCCTAATTGTGTTAAGCCTGCGTGTTGCATTTCCCGCCTAGCGTCGTGAATGAACAGAGGATGAAATTTTTCGGTACTCTCGACGTTATTTAAACAACCATCCGATTTTTGTTTTTTAAATCAGACAAAAAATAATTGCGGAATCGGAATCATTTCTTTCGCCACGATACGGTATAATTCTTTTTGCAAAATAATGATATCTTCTATTTTTTACGATTTTTTTTTTATAAAATGAGTTAAAACGGATGTGTTTTTATGAAATTTTTTTTCTAAATCGTTGCGTATGAATTTATTTTCGTGTTATTCAAACGATATTTTTTACTAAATAATTTCATGCTTTTTTCTTTTTGAAACAGTCATTTAAAATATAAAGTGCCGAAAACTTTTTTTCCTACGATTTTTTAAAAAATACTCAAAATTTTAACTCAACTTTAAATAACTTCGACATTTATTAAAGTTATCGAACGAAACTTTTTTTTTACGTTTGTAGAATAATATTATCCAACTTCTGTGCGAAGATTGAAAAAATTCCTTAAAAATTACGGATTTAATTTTTTTTCTTTTGTGATTTTCGTAAAATACCGTTTTTGCGACAAATAATTTAAACAGTCTTTTTTTGTAAATTTTTTATTAAAAAGTATTTCTTTGTTTATGCAATTAATTTGTGAAATTTCAAAACTTTAACGTGAAAGTTAACCCCTCAAAAAAAAAAAAAAATTAAACCTTTAAAAATAATTTTCAATTGCGTCAAGATCACTTTGCATTAGCTTTCTGTTTGGAAGACGTGAAATGTTGAGATAGTTTTGAGTCTTTCACTGCGTAGTAAAAAGGGGAATTCCCTCATAACATTGCTATTTGGGGTGGGACGCTCATTCATGTAATGCATCACAACCTATAGTTTTTTTTTATTCTTAAAGATTGATTTATTGAAGAACATTGGAAAAAAGAAAAATATATCATAAAAAATATAAGGAAATCTTCTGAAATATATTTTTATCGCATAGTATTATTTTCTTTTTGAATTTTATACTGTGAATGTGTAGATAAAAGCTTTTTACCTTTTTTTTGTAACTTATTTTTAATCTAACTCTAAAAAACAACGCAATAAAGAAATAAACAGTCGTTTCAATAGGTAACGGTAAGATTTTTTGCATTTACTATATTTCTGAAAAATTTAATCGCGTTTTTACTCTGTTATCATTATTTTAAATAAGTTTATTTGCAATACATTTAAATGTATTGCTTTAAATAAATATTTTTTTAAATATATAAAGTAGTATTGTTTCCTGTAAATCAATAATAGAAATTTTTCAATCGTTATGAATGGATTTCTTATAATTAGGATAAGTAAACAATCTGAACTAAAAAAAGTTCATACTTTTCTCTTTCAAAATCAGTGATTTAATAAATTTAAAAATACCAAACATCATTTATTTTGTCACGATTCGGATTTCCCCCCCTTTAAAACAATAATACTTTGCCTACTTTATGATTTCTTCTAAAATGAATAAATATCGATGCATTTAAGTGAAAATGATTTTTAAAAAGTTAATTGATCATTTAGAATCAGTGATTTAAAAAATAAAATGCTGAAAACTATCTTTTTTTAAGAATTTTTTAAAAAAACTGCTTTTTTACAAAACTATGATGTTTTGCATATTTTATGATTTTTTCTAAAATGAGTCAATATCGGTGTCGAACATCTAAAAAAATCCACAATTTTACTTCAAAATTTAAAAAAGTAGTGAAATTTCGTAATTTGAAAATGTTAAACGAGAAAGCCATACACGCACTCACGGGCCATGTACTTGCATCGTACGCTTGACACCCACACAAAAGTGCTGGCGTCAAAAAGAAAGGAGGAAATTAACATTGGGATTAAGTTATACCCTCGGTTAAAAGCTCGTGCAACGCCGGGCCATGCAGCTAGTATATACATAAATATAGAGAGTGTGAGCTAATAGTAGGAATTGAAAAAATAAAGTAACCTTTCACAACAAAGGCGGGGAGTTTGTGTGATGTAAAACATTTTTACAAATGCAATTTTCCTTTTCGATGTGTAACATCTTTCCTCTCGGTTGCTAGATATTTGTGGTAGTGATTTCGTGAAAAGGGATGGAAATGTGTAACAGGAAACCGGGGAAGCGCGTGCTATTTGATTTGACCAATGAGTGCGCTCAGTGGCGTCGATCGACTTGGCCTGGCTACCCCCCTTTCCTTCATAGTTTCTTTATTAATGATGACTTGCTTTGGGCAGGGGTGGGCTTACACACTAAAATATCTATCCGAATGTTAATCCTATGGTGCCATTTTCTTATGATGTTGTGTTGATATTTGGGGGATCGATAGTACTACCTGTTTGGTAAGGAAGTACAAGGACTCGAGCCCCCAGGTGCCTCCCCCTGGGCAGCATTTTGCTAATAGCTCGACACCTGAGCATCTCAGACCTAGCCCATTCGATCCCTTAGTCTCCATTGTATATTTTCACTAAATTTCTTGCTCATAGGGTCATTCCTTGTATTTTATTTGAACGTTTTAAACTTTTTTATATCTGTAATAATTTGAAATGTATTTGAGTCTCTTCTTTGAGATTTAAACCACAGGCTTCCCTCGGCGTGACCCATCCATTTATTCACTTAGCCCTTTTCTTGTACGCCTATGGGGGCTACAGCACTAAAATATCCTGTTCTCATGTTATACCTATGGGAGTTGGGTAAATATTTTGACCCCCTTTGTGAAATTTAGCTAGGGGCTTGATATTTGGTGGTTCGAAAGTATTACGTCATATCGCGAAATATACGAGAAATAGACCTCTTCAGGTACTCCCCCCCCCTACAGGAGTATATCCTTTATATCTCTAATCCTAGGCCACCTTGATCGTCCGTACCTGCCTAATTATATAGATATTCCTATGAGCTTTCTGCACATATAATTTTATTACATTAATCATATTTCCTTCCCCCTCCATTTAACGTTTTTAGAGTATTTTAAATTTTTTAAATATTTTTAAATCGTCATCTTTTTGAGGAGTTGTAAGTCTCTGCTTTGAAACTCGAACTATAGGTTCTTCTCTTTGAGATACATCTTTTTGTCCAATTTATTCTATGGTAGTGGGACAGAAGAGGGCTTTGTCCCTAACATTAAAAAACCCTATGTTAATCCTATGGGGTTTGAAGGTTTGGTGACGTCACGAACTAAGTGAGATGGGATGATGATACTTGGGGAATCCCTCATCTTTGCTTAGTTCGGAGTTATCTATGTTCGTTCTCGACACTGATCCCTCCCCCATTGGGGAGTTAGTTTCGTTACTTCTTTCTGCCCTACCTTCACCCTATTTGTACCTACAGGCCTAGGACCTTCTGTGTTCGATCTGTGTCCTTTTTCTCTGCAAACAAGTTGGGTTTCCGATTGCTGGGGGTGCCCCACAATTTTATTTTATTTTTTTAAAATAACAATAACTCTAGGGGTTTTTTGACGTCACACTCGGAATATTCACTGCCGATCTGACAAGGTCCTCAGCTAGCTACTACACCATAGTTATCATAAGTCTCCACTCTTCCTCAAATTGAAAAGGAATAATTATTTTTGATTAAAAATTGCATTAATCCTTGTGTTAATTAAATAAAAATTTTCATTAAAGATATAATTATTCGATAGAAAATTATTTCCAACTATAACCGATTCATTTTTTCAGGTTTTAAGTTATTATTGCGTATTTTTTACCACTATAACATGTCAGATGTTACACATTATATGCGACAACTGTAGGGCTCATTTTTTAACACGCTTTTATTAGCTTCACCTGTATGTAACAAGATTTTTGAACTCGATTTTTACCTATTTTAAAAGGTCAGGTTAGTTCGAAATTTTACACATTTATCAAGAACCGTTGACAATACAATAATTTAATGGTTTTGTTCCATTGCCCTGATCAGGATAATCAGAATGAACGATTTCCTATTTCCAGATTTGGCGACTTAAGATTAAACTACAAAACTTTCATGACTGCAACAGACAAAAAAGATTAACCCATCAATGAATAAATGATAGCTTAAAAAAACACGCTTTTATAGTTAATCGAACTAAATAGTAAAAAAATAATTCTTAACACATAAGAATTATTTTTTTACTATTTCGATTAACTATAAAGTGTGTGTTTTTTAGTTTTTTTTAAAACTATAATTTATTTTTCACATGAGGCTGCAGATTGGTATTTTACCATTGCAGACCGAGTACATTCTCCAGGTACTGGCATCACTTTTTAGAGGGGTGCTATATTAGGCAAAATACGAATTAATTATTATACGAATTGGAATCATACGAAGCATGGTTTCCTCTCCATTGGAAGGCACCTGAGCTCTGACGATGTGAAATGGTCCTAGGAATTTAAGTTCACCGAGAGCACTCTAGGGATCATCAACACGCCCCATAATCACACGACATAGGCACTGTCGATTTTCTGTATCATGAAAATCCACCGACTTGGGCCAGAGTTGAACCCGCAACCTTAGGCATACAAGGGCAGAGACAAACCAATTAGGCCACCCAACCAACGAGGGCTGAATCATAGGGCAGTACATATTGGATTATTCTACAAGACACATTTGCCACCCAGACGGAATAGTGGTTAGTGACATCAACTGCTGTGTCGCAGGGCTTGGTTTCGAATCCCGAAGGTGGCATGGATGTTTGTAAATGTAAAGTGCCTGTGAGGCATGAAAGCACTCTAAGCATTCGTCGAGACGTAAGTCCTCTCGAGAAGTTGGTGGCGGCAGTGGGGTGGAGGACCTTTGGAATGTTATCTCTCAAAATTGGGGTAAGAAGTGTCCACAAAACTTACTGTGACCTGCATGGTGCTTATGGCATCGGCTAAAACGACAGATACAATTAAACCCCTTGGCACATAATCTTCGGTGGATTGGCATTAGCTAACAACAACAATAGAAGGAACATCTTTGATGTAACAAAAGATAGAACTACATCATAAAATTCCGCTCCAGCAAACAAACCTATGCTCTCAAAATCGAACATGGAGTCGTATGATTATCCCTTTTATTACTTGATTATGACTTCTAAGTATAAAAATTGTTGGAATCCCCCGTAATGAGAAAGCTGACCAAAAAGCCAAGAAGGGAGTCCAGTCGTCTCAATCTGTAGTCCCCTTGACTTCTGGAAAGTCAAGGGGACTTCAGATATATGGGGTTGTCAAGGAATGCGGAGTATTGGCGGAGTATTTGTCAATATATGTGGTTATAATACTTCTTGTTTTTCCGAATTATAACCGTATGCATTGACAAATGCAAAACCATGAGTCTTGCAAAAACAAGAGCCTTGGAAAGCCATGAGAAACTCTGGCCATTGTAGATCCTATCCCCAGGCTATTGGAGAAAGCTGAGACATTTCACCGCTTTCGCCGAACCACCAGACGTAACTTTCTGGGAATATACCTCCATTGGCTTGGCCCGCTCCATGGCCGTGCCAGGATTGGATGGCAACCACTTGCATGAATGTACTGGACTCGAGGAATACCCGATTGATGACGTCTTCAGTAGTTACTGGAAGGCTCGGCGTCAAATAGTCAAGAAACTAAGCACGGCGTTGGATAAATCTATATACATATAAGATGCATTTGTTGTCTGTCTGTTTGTCTGTTCCCTTATAACTCAAGAGCCAGGAAAAGAAATAACTTGAAATTTGGTACACGTACGCAAAATTACATGGGGAAGGTTCTTAAACAGGTTTCGTTCCATCCCAACCTCACTCTGACCTCCTCCAGCCAAAAGTAGTATTCCATGTGCCTGTTCTGAGCCGTGTGATAATGAACCAAAAAAAGGAAATCATGCAAGTTGGTCATTGAGAGTGATTTTGAATGTTTTTGTGGTGATGATGCGATTAAGGATGTAAGTAAAAGTGATGATCATATATGTGTAGGGTGGGAAAGGGGGGACGGTGGTAGGACCCCCCTCCCACCAGACCCATGTTTGTAGGATGGACCTCACCTCCAGCAGTCATCTTACATGGGGAAGGTTCTTAAACAGGCTTCCTTCCATCCCAACCTCACTCTGGCCTCCTCCAACCAAAAGTAGTGCTCCATGTGCCTGTTCTGAGCCATGGGTACATTTTAGAGAAAACTTTACTAAACAAAAGCGGTAAGTAAACGCAATACTTTTGTTATATTTACAAGTCACAGGGGCAGTCTTTGGGGATTGCTGGTATAGACTTGCAGACACCATGCTTTTCTCATGGGCAGTTGTATGGGTCCTGCTCCAGAATAGGCAAAGAGGAAAATCTTTTTGTACACACTCCAAAAGGAACTGCCAAAAATGTTGTCTATCACATTGCTTTAAGATAAATGTACCCTTTTATTGCATGCAAATAAACAGTTTTGTACGCTTCTACAGAAGACCTTATTTTAAACCCGGGCAAAGCCGGTTACTTGCAGCTAGTGAATAATAATTGTATAAATTAAAATTAATTCAAGGGGCAATTGAAATCTTTCTTTGTACCTACCTGATTTACTCCAATGATCCTGAATCTGCATAACTTTGCCATACTGCACAATGCTCTTCAGAATCAAATCGATGTCTTCAATCGGAGTCAATCTAGACGTCTGGACAAAGTTGATGCACCCCCTGAACAGCTTACATAAGCAGCGGGCAGATTTGATTGGATTTGACACTTCAATTTGTTGCAGAATGGGTATAATATTTTGTTCTTTTTTATACTTTGGTCGCTTCTTAAAACTTCTCGAAACTCTGATGTTTATCACGCTATTCCTTTCGTTCTTCGGCAGCGTCGTTGGGGGGTCTCGAAGGAACTTTTTTTTCCGATCCTTTCTTTTTTTGGATTTGGCTTCCGGGAAGTAAACATCTTCTGGTGTTTCATCGTTTGTAACCTCTTCCGAATTTGGCTGGTTCTGCTCCGTTTCCGGCGACGTCGACAACTGCAGTTTGCGTTTCTTTTTCGGCGGCTGGTAGAATGAGGAATAAAAGTCCTATTAAAAATTGTTTTAATATTGTTACGAATTTTGTGAAAATAATCTGCATTTTTTTTA
Source organism: Trichonephila clavata (assembly GCA_019973975.1). NCBI lineage: Eukaryota > Metazoa > Arthropoda > Arachnida > Araneae > Nephilidae > Trichonephila > Trichonephila clavata. The sequence goes on from BMAO01031810.1 coordinate 19,918, forward strand.
ATTCGTTAATATTACTTTCTGTTACACTTATTTTATCATAAAAACAATAATATTCTAGAGCAGGGGACTGCAACGTTTTAGTTGTGGCGTGCCAAACCAATTTACCAATAAGGTTCAGCGTGCCACACTGTAGGATATTTTTTAAGCAATTCGATTTCCGCGATAATGCATGCAGAGTGAGAGAATAGAGGTCAATAATATAGATTTTCAGTTTTATTATATATTAATTTTGCCTTATTTAAAGATGTTAACAGGAAAATAAACAGCATGCAATCTACCTATTTCTTCAACAAAAATTAAAATCGTTCATATGTTATGCATTTTTAAACATACTTATTAAAATAAAAAAAAATAGACAAAGTTAAATATATTAGTATTTCCCTTCATTTTACTTAAACTAAAAGGTAAACAAAAATTTTAATATGAACCTAGTGTTTCTACAGCTTAACTTATCTGTGAATAATTTAAAAAATACTCAAAATAAACAAAATACTCAATAATGAACAAAATAGCTGTAAATTTATCTTTAGTTATGTTTCAAATATTTTCGTAATTTAGTAAATATCCATAATTCTGAAGATGTTTGTCAAATAGGGTCCATTATATATTTATCAATTTCCATCCACTCAAAAAGTGACAAATTTGTAGAGTATTGCAGAGGGCTACGGAGAATTGTACCGCGTGCCATAGGTTGCCGACCCCTGTTCTTGAGCAAAGCCATATCTTACATTATCATGCCGTTTCAGTGAGAACTTAGCTAAATATTGAAGGTACAGTCATTGGCATCCTTTTTGGCGACCGTAAGGATACCTCTAGAAATTTCTAAAGAAACCTATAACATCATGATCTATGACGTAAGCGGATTTTTCGAGAACGCGGTGGAGCAGACTATAAATAGCAGTCACTTGGCCGAAACTGAGTCAGTATTACTTCAACTGCTGAAGACTTCACTTACTATGATCGATATATAGCTTGTGGATAATCTTTGTCATTACATACTTGTATTTCTAGACACCAATAGCTGAGAGCGCTGTAGAATGTGCGAAAACCTTCTGAAATTTATCTTGCCTACTTTGCTGCTGTATCCTGTACTTTAAGGATTGTTTTTTTTCCCCAATAAATTGCTGTTAAATAGCTGTTTTGCTCTTTTGAACTGATAGCAAGAAATCTATGTACTCCAATCTACGCTACAATATTTTGGCAAAAGAATTAATTGCCTTAACCTTTTCGCGACGACGTACTAATCAACGGAAAAGATTGATCATAAATGGGTAAGTCACATATGCATCCATCGAAATGTAACCGGCTACCTGTGATGCATTGGTGAATCGCGTTTTATACTTGGTCTAGAGCAGGGGTGGGCAGACTTTTTCAGAGTGCGAGCTACTTCTGATATTTTCAAAGAGTTGCGGTCCACCCAGTGTCAATGGCGCACACAAAGGCGGGGGGAAGGGTCCACGGTTCTGGACCCTCCCTCTCATAACCCTTCATTTTCTTCCGATTCATTATAAACCTATGTAAATAGTATGCAAAATGTAATTAAATATTTGATATAAGTAATTTTTTTATTTATTAATGTTAATTATTTATTCAGTAATTTTTTTTACAGTTTTTTGTTCCCGACAATCGAAAAAATTAAAAAAAATGTTTGGCTGCGTATTGGGGTATGATACGAGAATGGTAGACCTTCAACTTTCGATCCCCTTCCCTTAAAAAATTCTGGTGTACGCTACTGCCCAATGTCGTAGGTGTGATGAGGTAAGGAAAAGAGGTTATTATTATTATAACTTAATAATAAGTAAGGAATACGTACTTACCTACAGAACTAAAATAAAAAACAACACTTTTACAACCGCGTTTAAAGCAAAACGCGATAAAAACTTAAAAATAATAGTCCCAAATATAATTATATCTAGTGATACATTTATTATATGAAACAATTCAAAAGACATTAAATAAATAAATTATTTTTTATCTAAAGTTAGTTTTCGTAGTTATAGTCAGTAGAAAGCTTAGTCTGCATATTGTCAGCCAATCTTGAATTTTCCGCATATAATTATCAACTGGTAAAATTTTTAAGCGGCCACCCCAAAATGTCTTGGCGGTCCACCGGTCGATTGCGATTGACGTAATGCCTGTCCCGGTTCTACAGGATTAACCGTCCTCTCGGAAAAGTGCACTGAACGGCCTACCGCCCGAAAAGGCATATAACAGACTGGTAAATATATGAGACACCTGTCGGCGAAAGGGTTAAAAAGGATGTTTCAAAAGCCTACATTTGAAAATCATTAAAAACTAGCCAACTAAAAAAATTCTATAAGTAATAAGAGGCCTTGGTAGCCTAGTGGATAAGATAACGAGCCACAAACTCGGGGCCAGCGTGTAGAGATTTCGATTGTTGGTGCCACTGAAGACCTTCCGTGTTAAGAGCTAATGTACAATAAATCTGTTGAGGCTCATAACTCTTCACGATGACGTTTTGGTGGGGTTGTTTGGATAGGGAGGTCCCAGCTCAGGCGTCATCCTCATTCCTTGACAGAGGTTCAAAATTACGAGGTTGATATTTTATTAATCTATCCTGATTTTAAGTAAATTTGTTCAAAGGGGTTCGATTGGGTACATTCATTTTTTTAAGTTGAGTTAATAAAATAAAGGCAATTTCATTAAGCTAATTTTGCTTTTATTATACTTTGATTTGGTTGATTATTATATTAAAACTTTCCTTTGCTGTCTCTTTTAAGAGGCCGCTGTAACCTAATAATCAAGGTCCACGGACTCGTAGCCGGCATGTCATGAGTTCGACCCTATTGCCGCTGAACACCTGCCTTGTAAAGTAGCTGATGTACACTAAATATGCCAAAAGGTATGGTCACGGCAGCCATGTGGTTATATTCAATCTGTCGCGAAGCTCTAAGTCCTTTCATTGGTGTGGTACAGTAGTTTGGAGAGGGAAGTACCAGCTCAGGCATCGTCTTCATCACTTGACCGAGGTTTAAAATTACGAGGTCCGAAACCAATATCCCAGTGTTACTTTACAGTTCCACGTTAATAAGGCTTCAGCTCATTTGGCGAAAGTTATTGTTGTCGGAAAGATCATTTGTAAGCGCAGAGAGAATACTTTTAGGTAATTCTAAGTGACTTTGGTGGCTATTTAATCCCTTTTGGCGACAAGAATACATGCACCCAGAAAACTTCAGGAAGTTCTAAGATGATTCTTTGTATCCAGGAAAACATTAGAAGCTGATAAAATATTCTTCCCGTAAAAGATGTAAGAAAACAACACCGGAGTAAAGCATTTGACAATGAGTATGCGTTTCATTTGTTTCATGTGAAAGGGATTTCGGATTTGAATGGTTGTGTTTAGAAAGAAAATTTGAAGTCAAATACTTGTGATGTATTTGGTCAAAGGAAATTACCGTATTGAGAGGAAATTCTGGTTTGTGACAGATATTGATTTCTCTGAACATCTTTAAAAGAAACTGCGTGACTGTAATGGCTTCCTTCATATCTATCATCATTGTCACCACCCTTTCAGAGCTACGATTCCAAATACAAGAAAAGAAAGACATTTTTCGCAAAAAGTTGAATGTCAGAGCTGAAAAAAAGAAAAAAGATACATTTTAAACTTCATTAACTGCTTTCTACCGAAATTACTATCGAATTTAAAACAACTGCTTTAAGGCAATCCATTTTCCTTGCTTACTTAATCTATATTTTAGACTAAATTTTCGTTCTTGAAATTTTTATTTTATTTCTAGCAGTAGCACTTGATTAATACATTATTCGCTGGAGTAAAGTCACTCCACGCAAACACACATGGAGTAACAAATTTAACAACAAATAAATAAAAAAAAAGAATCAAACAAGTAATATAAAAGAAAATTTTTAAGTCAATTCTTACTTAGATCAACAAAAATAATATTTAGTTACTTTTGTTAAGTAGTTACAATTCATATAAATATGTATATACATATGGCAGAGTCACAACATTAAGTGGCAATTAAATTTAATTAATTATCATTAAAGTATCTTATTGTCATCCAAAACAATCGTGTGTAAAAAATTTCAGTTCAACTGAAGGCTTTGAAACATGAGGGAAAAAAATCTTTTCAAGTTTTGACCCAAGTCGCTAAAAATGAAGCCAACGTAGCTGTATCTGTAAATCTTTAAATAATTAATTTCAGTCAATTAATTTTAATTAATTATGATTAAATTATCGTATTGTTAACCAAAACAATAGCGTATAGAAAATTTCAGCTGAAATGAGTGCTTTAAAATATGAGAAAAAAAACCAGTTCAAGTCTTGACACAAATTGGTCGCTAAGTCGCCAAAAATGATGCCAACGTGGCTGTATTTGCAATTCGTTGAATAATTAGTTTTAATCAATTTTCTCCAACTTCTTTCCACCAGAAGTGCCTTTAAAAGTTCTGTGAATTTGTTGTAAATATTTGTAATCCTTCACATAACCTCAATTTTTTCTTCTTCTTTAAATTGTAATGTGTGATTAATACTTACTTCTATGAGCCCCGTGTGATACTTTGCTGTGCATGGGGATTTTATAATTGTTTTCAATAAAAGAAAATGTTTCTGTTGGTTTTTTTTAATCAAAAGTTGGACATTTATTATGAAGTGACGGTGCATTATGTTTTACACAAAGTACTATCTTTTGCTAGCCACTACTTTTCCTCATCTTTAGAGGCTATCCAAGAATTGACACAACTTTTGACCTCTTCGCAGAAGGAGGAGTTCTGCTCAGGCAGTCCATGTGCCATCGATCGGAACAATTGATAATCGGAAGGGGCAGTATCTGGAGAATACGGAGAATGGGGTAGGATTTCCCTATTGAGTGTTTCGAAGTAGTTTTTGACTGGCGCCTCAGCACTAGCATTATCATGTAGGATAGGAGTCTTCGACCTGTAACCCGCGAGCCACGAACAGCCCGCTGAAGATATTTTAGAGGCCCTTCATTTGAATGTGAGACAATTTCTGGAAAAATTTCCTTGTCTGCTTTTTGTCGTAAAAAATTCAATTTTTTCTAATATTCTTGATATTTAATATACACTGCTGGGCACCGTAAATGCAACACCTTGAAGGAAGCACGCAAATAACATGAAATTAACAACATGCATTCGCTGAAGTGAGATATGCAAATGATTAAGATTTCAGCGCAGACACAGATCACGCACGCCTGTGGCGCCACCTCAAAGCACTATTTAAGGCTTGGAGATTTCGACGATTTCAAGTTTGGCAATTGTGTTTTTCTTGTAGTTTTTTCAAAAAAATATCCATTATGTCTCGTAGAAAACAGCGATTTTTATCAAGTATCCGAGTTCGACAGAAGAAGGATAGTGGCCTACCGAGATTGTGGATTATCTTTCAGGGAAATCGGTAGTCGTGTTGGACGAAACCAAACAACTCTAATGCGGATATGTGAACGTTGGATGCAGGAGGGTACGACGGGCCGACGTGGTCGATTGCATCCACCCAGTGCACCACTTCACGTGAGGACAGGCAAATTGTGCGCATGGCAGTGATGGATCGCTCAGTCACATCATGAACCATAGCACAGCACATTGAGTCTGTAACGCATCATTCAGTGTCTGCGCGTACCATTCGACACCGTTTACAGTAGAGTGGTCTGTCCGCAAGACGTCCATTGCTTGGTCTACCCGTGACGCAGAACCACAAACGTCTCCGCCACCAATGGTGCGATGAGAGAAGGATGTGGGCGGCAGAATAGAATGAAATTGTCTTTTCTGACTAGTCACGCATCTGTCTGCAACACCACGATGGTCGGATTCGAGCCTGAAGACACTGCGGATAGAGGATGCTGAACAGCTGCATTATGCACCGCAACAATGGTCCTGCACCGGGTATTATGGCATGGGGTGGTATTGGATATCACTCTCCCACTCCTCTAGTACGCATTGCTGGTACTTTAAACAGTCAGCGCTACATCTCCAAGGTGTTGGATCCAGTTGTCCTACCTTACCTTCAGGTCTTGGCCACAGCCATATTTCAACAGGATAATGCGCGACCACACGTGACACGCATTGTCCAAAGATTCTTTGTCAATCACCAGATTGAATTGGTTCCCTGGCCGGCTCGCTCTCCGGATCTTTCGCCGATAGAAAACATGTGGTCCATGGTTGCTCAACGATTGACCCAGATTACAACCCCAGCTGCCACACCAGATCAACTTTGACAACGTGTGAAAGCTGCTTGGTCTGCTGTACCCCAAGAACAAATCCAAAGTCTCTTTGAATCAATGCTGAGGCGTGTGGCGGCGGTGATCTCGAACAATGGCGGCTACTCTGGCTACTGATTCTGGCAGGAACCACACTTCACAGAAGTCTATAAATTTAAACAGTTGATACTTGGTCAACATGTTATCAACAAAATAAATTTTGTTGTGCTATCTCTTGTCTTTCTTGGTGTTGCATTTACGGTGGCCAGCAGTGTATATACTTGATATATAATGTACATACTTGATATACTTGATATATAATATATATACTTGATATACTTGATATATAATATATATACTTGATATACTTAATATATAATATATATACTTGATATATAATATATATATATATACCTGATATATAATATATATACTTGTTATACCTCATATATAATACATATACGTGATATACTTTCTGATAAAATTTTGTTAAAATGATGAATTTTTCAAAGATTTCATTGTACTTTAAATATTTTAAATATAAAATAATCTGACTATGTATAAAATCTCAGAAGTTTTCAGAAGAAAAGGTGTGCCCTTTTATCTGTAACACGCAAAGCATTTTAATTCGACTTCTGTTTTTTAAACCGATATATATACATATACACACATTTGTAACACCATCTCTTCCCTTAGAATCAGTTGTAGTCCTGTAAAACAAATCTCCCTTTCTTATTTAAATTTCCTGACTACATTATTTTTTTTTGACTAATTGTTAATTTATTGCTGGGGCTTGCGGATAACTGTGGATTTATTTATATTTTCCTCGAGTGTTAAAGGTTGAAGACCCCTAATGTAGGCTGAAAGAGTGGCGGGTGCGTTTTCTTTAATACTCGGATCAGTTCCATTAACTGAGTTATGTATAAAGCACTAATAATGATTTCGTTCAGTTTCAGTAAATCATAATACATGGCACCAAATACAAAACAGGAGTTTTTTCCCCATGAATATTTGACAGGTAGCCACTTAGTCTCTATGATTTCTTTTTCTTTGGTTTATCGTAGGGGATCTAATTTCATCACTAGTTACCATACGATGCAAGAAAATCTTTCATTTATACCTGACAAGCAGCCTTTCAAATACTCAAAAATCGGTCCGCAACGTTTCTGGGCTTAAGCTCATATGGAATCCAATTTCTTTGCTTCTGAATCATTCCCAACTGTCTGAAACGATTTGAAATTTCTTGTTGAGTCCCTCTTAATGTAAGTGTAAGTTCTTTACTGCAAGCTGGTTTATATTGGGCTGCTCGTAGGGAAATGACTTATACGGCCAATTCCCCGACGTAATTAAAAAAAGTAATTCTTCTTGTGTGTTGGCATGATGTTACCTACAATAATCTTCCACTACGTTCTTTGTCTTCGAAGTCAAACTCAATGTTCTTAATCTTTTGAAACCCCACATAACAACTTCCCTCACTCAAAGCAATCTTCACATATATTTCTTCAAGCAATCAAATCACTTCGACCACAGATTTCTTCGAATTAAAGAAGGAAATCGAAAGTTCCTGCACGTGACATTTATTCGGCTCATAACTCGACATTTTCGCATGAAAAATATTATGTGATGCTGATACAAAATCACTAATATTTCAAGATTAAGGTGTTGCGCCAGTTGTCCAACCTTAAGATATGACTTTTTATGTACATTTGAAAATTTCTACCAGAACTTACTGGTGGGGCCACTGGCGTTGCTAGTTCTGAGTGGAGCCTGTATCAAAGTTCTTTCGAGGCCCTTTTTTAGATATGCGAGCCTTTTTAGTGGAATTTTAGTTACACATGTTGGGGCTCCTGTAACTTCGGGCCCCGTATCATTGATATGGATGACACGGTGGTAGCTAGGCTCTTGGGTGGGGCTATCTTTTGTTAAACGTTAGCGTCCCCGCAGCAAAATTTATGCCACACGGATCCCACTATAATATAAAAACAACAAAAGGACTTTTAAGTGTTTTATTAAAAGAAAAACCAGTCAGTCAGATTTTGGTGTTTGCAATGACTTTATTACTTTTTACTTTCCGACACAGCACGTCGTGTCAACAGAACAGAATTCTCTTGCTCAATACCGTAAAAACACAAGCGCAATTCTTCGCGCAATACACAAAATCCAAGAACTATCTTTTCTTGGTATCAATTTCAGTCCAGTCTCAAAACAAATGGAACTCCTTTCCTTCTTTGTCCGTTACGTTGCGAGTCGAACGCCCTTCTCCACACAAAATAGCAACCCCTCCCCGCAAATGCGAGAATGTCACCAACTCTCAAAGAATCTACTGCCAACAGTAGCCAGACACTACAGTGTTAATGGAGTTAAATGTTTGACTTAAAGTTGGCTGCAGTAACGTTAATACGAAGTATCTGAATCTGGACAATATTTGGCACTTACATATTATCACAACCATATTGGCGATATTATATGAAACGAAGCACATGGCTACCAATTAAGTCGTACGACACATGTGAAATCGGAGTTGCTAACTTTGCGAATTATCTTGACCGTTGGCATTGTTGCGATAGTACTTAAGTACCCAATATCTTTTAAATAAAAGAACATTTTGCTAAGGGTTGGGCTATAATAGGATTTTACACCATGATTTCCTCACTTTCTCGGCCTCGACTCTAAAAAAATGTGGTTTGAAAAAATTCTTCGCTAAAGAGTGGGTTATAATTGGATGTTACCCCTTTAACTACAGATTATAATATTTTCTTATATTTAATATTCCATTTACACTTTCCATAAACACTTGTAACCCTTTTTTCGTTGTAAAGTTACCGATACTTACGTATTATCGCAACAATGTCAACTTTCAATATAACTCGCCAAGTTGACCATTTCTATTTCGCATGTGTCGTACGTTCTGTGTTGGCAACTATGTGCTTCGTTTCAAAAAATGTCGCAAATACAGCTACGATAATACGTAAATATCATTGGCGCTTTCAACCATTGAATCTCGCCAAGGCTGTTAACAACTCGAAACTATTCACAATATGACAACATCTTGCCATTTAAGGCTCATAATTTCTTCCTGTTTCGTGCAGATCGCATTGTTTGTGAAAAGAGATATCGGATCAAATAAGTCGTAATGTATAAAAAGTGAACGTGGTGAAAATTTTCAGAAATACTTTGTCGACAGTATCACATTTGTTTCAAAACTATTTTAATCCTAAAATACTCAATGTGAATTGGTTAGAAATCGGTAAATAAAATCATTTATTTAAAATTTCAAAAAATCTGTCTACGCGTTTAAGTAATTTCTATGATACGAGCTATTATTTGTGTTCATACAAATTGAAATTCTAATACCCATCATACCTGGTGAGGCTAGATATAGAGAACGCATCCAAAATAAGAGGTCTGAAAGTAACATCCCTTAACTTATATTTTACCTGTTTATCTTCATATTTATTCAATGTTATTTTTATTTATCCATCCATTGCCATATACCTCAAAGAAAATTGTGTTCAAGGAATTTTTTTCAATATATTTTCCATTTGACGCGGTTTTATAGCACGAATTCGTGAATTCAGCATCTGAATGCACTCCGAAAGTTTGAAACCCGAAACACGTGAAGACGATGAGTTTGTTATTGTTATATGAATACAGTAAAAGGAACCTAGACTAACCTCTTGGGTGATCGCCAAGTTTGGCGAATTTTACGGCAAATATTGATAATTTAGCAGTTTTATTTTCAAAATCACCAGAATCATTATTTTATACTGAATTATTTGTAATAGAACTGGGAAGGAGTAAAAAATAAGAGGAAGAGTATTCTGTTTCATTATATTTTTTGGTACTTTTCCGTTTTGCCGGCGAAGGTGATACGGTTGCCAAAATGATACAACCGACGCCAAACGGAATTTTCCCGCTGGTAACCTTTTATCATCACATTTTCAAAACAATTCAGTTCAGTGGTCTTTTATTATCTGTAACGTCTTTTTCATAATACATCAAAAATGAATGAAAAACTGATGAGGACTAATGTTTTTAAAAATTTTTTACGAGTGTATTTTGTGTTGTCGCTAATAATGACAACTTGGTGAGATTTGCGCCATCGAAACGAAAAACAGCTCCATTTTTTCTATTTCAGAAAATATGCATGAAATGCTTAAGATAATGTTATATTTTTGTAACTAATAATAATATATTTGTGTGTGTTAAATTATCCATTCTAATAGATAAATATTAAAATTTATTCAAAAGAAAGTAAGAAGTTAAACAGATCGTTTGGCCATAAATGATTTAATTAAAAAAAATCGTTTGGTACTTAAGGAATCCGACTAGTTGCGACAACCCTTTTTTTTTTTTTAAAAAAAAAGGAGATATGGGGATTTTTTTGTTATTTTTAGAATTGTTTAGTGCATTTTAAGAAAAATTTGCTAAAATTAAGAAGAGAAAAAGGAATTATTATTACTAAAATGGGAAAAAATAGGTAAAAATTGACAAAAAATAGCAGAAACGTGGCCCATTCTGCATCAAAGGTTCATAAATTTTTTTTCAATCCTAATGTGTTGCTATATTATTCAATTTTGAAATGACCTTCAGGATAAGAGATATTTTCTTTTTTACAAAAACTAGAGCAATTTATCTCGGTTACTATATGAAAATGCTTAAAAAGACAGTGATTATATTCACATAAGGGACTGTAAATGTTGTAATAAAACAGTGATTGATCAATCTGAAGGTTAAAACACTTCTACTATTATACAGAACTTACACAAAAAATTTCTGTTAATTATGTTCAAAACTGTTTTAGCAATCGCTGACCCCGTTTGAGCATTTAAAAAAAATCACATTTCGAGTCAAACGCGTTTTAAAGTATGACATCTTGCTTAAAGTAATGGCATATGCTTTTACTAAAACAATTGTAATTTTTGTTCTAGTGATCGGAAAATTATAAACTTGGTATTTTTATAAAGCTAATAAGATGGCCCATAAAATAAAATCATAAAAAAATGTGCCAATTTTTGACAAAATTTACAGTTTTAGGGTAGTCAGATACCTTAAGTACTGTAGCAACCATGCAACTTTCAAGATAATGCGTCGTTCGCAACCCCGATTTCGTATGTGTCGCACGCGCTGAATTAGCAACAAAGTGCTTTGTTTCATATATTGTCGCCAATGCGGTTAGGATAATGCGTAAGTACCAATCATTTGATACCAATATATTTCAAAATTTAATAAAAATAGAATGCCAACTTTTGTTTTTATTTATTTTTATTTATTTATTGCTACAGTTGCTTAACGCCAATGAAGATAAAAGTGTAAAATATCCACTTTTGATTTGGAAAAATTGATCGACGGTGTAATACATAAGTACCATTAAAATTATCACACAACGATGTTGGCGAAATTATTGAAATTATTTTTATTTTTCTTCGATGTATTACTCTGCACATCATATAAGGAATTATTGGAAATAATAAAACAATTATAAAATAAAAACCAACTTACTAAATTCCAGATCTTTGAAAAGTTATAAATTTTACAAAAAACAATTTAGTACCACAATGAGACGAAAAAGATTTAAACAATATAGAACATTGTTGGAAATGATTGGATATAAGTTTCTATTCATGATAATTTAGGAATTCAAGTCCCAACAATAAAATAATTCTTGGTTTTAATGGCTAAATCTGTAGTAAGTATTCGATAAATTATATAAAATACATAAAATTATATTTTAAGTACATCGTCTTGGTGGTTTAGAGGTAACGGGTCCACCCCTCGTAAGCCCAAGGTTGCAGATTCAATTCTGGTGGGAGTCGATAGATTTTTCTGGATGGGGGGGGCGAAAATCGTAGTCACGCATGTCATATGATTATGTGGTATGTAAATATCCTTTGAATATCAATTTGGCTTTGGTACTCTTGGCAAAATTAAATCACGGCAATATCTAGATTCCTACGAGAGCTTGAATTGAATAAATTTAAGTGTCTAAAATTTGGTTGCAGCAGCCGTCACTAGATGGCGCCACCAAAGAAATGGCTCTCACATTTGGAAACTTTCCGTACCTGTAAAATGCAGCCCATTCAAAAGAAAGAAATAGGAAAAAAATTGTAATAATGTTTTAACTATGAGCTTTTTTTTAAAAGTTGAATGGTTGTCGGAGTACCTGCTTCCCTCAGGGAAGCTCAAACTCCAATCATGAGTAAAATGGGGGTTACATGGGTTCAGCTTTACCTTAGCTCTTTGCTGCATTAAAAGGTTTCAATAAACTTTTATAAATTAAATTAAAGATAAGTCATAAAAATTTACATTAAAATAAAGAATTTACATTAAAAATGAGAAAGAATTAAATTTAAGTGAAAAAGATGAGAAATCTAGTTTTTGCATGAGCTTTTTCGAATATATAACTTTTTCCTTCTTTTTCTTACACGGACATTTCCTGTTTTCTTTCTCAATCTTAACATTTCCTGCTGAGTTCTATATTTATGTCATTAAAATTACCTTTTTCGAAATTTCTTCTCGCTCCCTCTCTGTGACGGGGTTCTTTCTTTCCCCTCCATTTATTTTTTCGACGGAAAGGTGTGTTTGGGGGGGGGGAGAACTTAAAGGAAAAATGAATACGTTAATTGCAGATGTATGAAGATTTGACTTTTCTTAAGGTATCCGAGAGAGACTACTTGCGAAAACTTTTTATTTTTAAAAATGTAGATCTGGGTTTTTTTTATTGTTTTTAGATTTATTTAGTAGATTTTAAGAAAAAAATATGCTAAAACTAAAAAGAGAAAAATAAATTATTATTACTAGAATAGGAAAAAATGGGTAAACATTTCCAAAAAATAACATAAAAGCGGTCCATTCTGTACCTAAAGTTTATGAACACATTTTCAATTTTTCAATTCTGATCTGTTGCTATGTTATTCATTTTTTAAATGATTTTCATAAGAGATATTTTAATTTTTACAAAAAGTAGACCACATTATATCTTGGCTATTATACAAAATTTCTTTAAAAAAACGAGTGATTATATTCACATAAGGGACTGTACATTTTGTAATAAAACAGTGATTGATAATCTTTAAGGTTAAAACATTTCTAATATTATACAGAACATACACAAATTTTTTTAGTTAATTACATTTAAAACCTTTTTAGCTATCGCTGTTCCTGTTTGAGCATTTCCAAAAAAAATCATTTCGAGTAAAACGCGTTTTAAAGTATGACTTCTTGCTTAAAGTAATGACATCTGCTTTTACTAAAACATTTTAATTTTTTGTTTTAGGGAACGAAAATAATTAACTTTGTATTTTTATAAAGCTAATAAGATTGCCTGTAAAATAAAATCCCCCCAAAAGTGTTAATTTTTGGCAAAATTCACACAATTTTAGGGTAGTTGGATATCTGAAATGTCCCATACTGGAAGAAAAGTTTAATCCCATAGCCAGTCTTCATTCTCCCCTCAGGGGGCTCACCTTCTTTAGGTGAGTACTGGTGTCACAATCCCGAGGTGCCCTAGTTATCTTTTCCTTTTCCCACGGGGTTTACTGTCTTTGGTAAACACGGGCTTCACGAACCCGGGGTACCCCAGTGATCCTTCTCTATTTTCGACCCTCTTTCTTGTCATTCAATTTATTCTTTCTTTCTCTTCCCGTCTAGACCACAGATATTAAAACAAATGTTTGGCGCAGTATAGCTGAAATCGGCTCTTGCGCCAATAAACCCCAAAATCAATCAAATCAATCAATCAACCAGTCTTCATTCTTGAGTAACAAGCCCTCCCCGAGCAGCTATTTTTTCCCCAGATATTTTAAAACACGCTCCCTTCAAATTCCAAAATCTCGCGAGTGCACTTCTCTTTGAAAGCCAGCGCACACAACAATGAATGAGTATTCTTTGTATGATAATTTTTTTATTGTAATTCAATTAATTAATTAATTAAGTGTGTTTAAAATAAATGTTCAGGTTTTATTTGTTTAAGACAACCGCATTTTAATAAAAATATTAAAAATTTTTCTCTGAATTATATTTTCAATTTTTCAATAAATCTTAACGTGCTACTATTACAACCCCATCGTGCCACATCGTGTCACGTGTGTGGCTGGTTGCCCCCCCCCCCCTGACACAGAGAGATACAAACAAATGTTTTTTTTAGTTTAAATTTTAATTCTGTAGATTTTATTGTAATGTTATCATCCCAACTTGGCGAATATTTACAAATATTTGGCAGAAAAATCCGTACCGGATTCATATCAAATCTGTTCCGAATGTGTTCATAGCAGTATGAATTTTTTCACTTACCTTTATTAAAAGAGTTCTTAAGTGTAGTCGATTCCAGAATATTGTAATCTTTCATCAGTGCCTCGCATTTTCCTGGCTCTTGGATCATTTTTAAAGTCTCGGAGTTCTAAAAAAGTAATTTTTTTTTATATAAAATCTATAGCATTTATAAATTTTACATAAAAGAACAACACAACAGACTGCTCCCTGGGAAAACCGGCACTTGGAGCGACGTTTTAAAGTTCTGAGGACCTTTGGACTGGTGAGGTGGGGTCTTGGAGGAAACGGCCATGTAGAGGGTACCGGAGAAAAGCTGAGTTTTGCGTCTCAAGGCCGCCAGATAGTACTGGAGCCCGGGGCAGCCTAACCAGCATGTCCTGGCTGCTCCATCAGCTGGTGTATAATCTCGCCTGCCTTGTAGCTCCAGGTGGTGCCTAGATGGGGTCCTGTATTGCAGAGCGGGGGGGGGGGTCTCCCGAGGCCACTGCTGGTTGCTGAATCTGGGGCTAGTCCCGCCAAACTGGTTCTCTGAAAATCAAAAGGGATTCTCCTCCTCCTTTCTCAAAAACAAAATTAAAATACAAAAAAATAAGGAAATAGATAAAAACGTATTCTTTAAAATCATCAACCCAATATACCCAACACATGGTGGTCAGCCCACCAACTCTCAAACTTGCTCCGAATCTTTCCCCAAATTTATTGTTCTTCATGCAACTGATAACAGGAAACTTCCCAATGCTTCACCTTTTCTTATCTCTAAAGCTGTACAAGGTTCAGCTGGTTCTGTGAAATCTATGAAAAAATTACCATCCGGTGATTAACTGATAGAAACAGCAACACAAGTACAATCAAATAATCTCCTACAATGCATGAATCTTTCAAACATTTCTATTACTGCTACTCCTCACAAAACACTCAATTCATCCAAAGGAGTGATTTACTGCCCAGATCTGATACCTTTAACCGATTCTGAAATTCAAGAAGAGCTAGCTTCTCAAGGGGGGGGAGTGGAGGCTGTCAAAAGAATAACTTCCATAAGAGACGGTAAAACTGTAACTTCTCCATTATTTATACTCACATTTTCTAAACATACATTACCAGAAAACATACTAATTGGTTACTTAAACATTAAAATAAGACCTTACATTCCTAACTCTCTCAAATGTTTTCGTTGTCAAAGTTACGGTCATGGAACAGTTTCTTGTCGCGGCGTTGCTACCTGCAATAAATGCAGTAGTACGGAGCACGCCAGCGAAGCATGTACGACAGAACGGAGAAAGTGTGCAAACTGCAAGGGGAACACGTTGCTTATTCCAAAATCTGTACAAAATAGCAGCAAGAAAAAGAAATACAAAGAATTAAAGTACTTGAAAACCTTTCATATTCTGAAGCAAAGAAACGGGTGGTCAATATCTTACCACCTCGAACTTCCAGTTCTTATGCTAATGCAGTAATGACCAACACAAAATCAAAAAAAGATACTGCAACTCAAACAGACATAGGAACTCAAACAGAAATTAGCAACATAGAAACACCAACAAACATTGACAATTTAACTTCTGAATCTCATAAAAATTCCCCAATAGATTAAAAACCCATTACAAATAACTTAATTGAACAAGAAACAACTCTATCTCCCCCTGAAACATCTTTCACGGACCTATAGTCCTTAAACCTAGATAAACGGTCTCCTGAAACATTGCACCTCTCAGTACCTTCCGATACTGAAGTTTTGATGGAAATAGACAAAAGTTCTACCAAACGTCCAGCTACTGACAATGTCCAGGAAGCTGCCAAAATACTGAAGCCATCAACTCGAATAGAATCTGGTGGAATTCAAACCACCAAAGAAGTAGAAGAAGTTATGCTTCTCGATAAAAAAGGGAAATCAAGACAAAGCTATTTACCAATAAAGCACAACTCCGAAAAGCCCAAAGGCTCTCCGTTGCTGAAGTATTAGTAAAATAATTTAGTGGAATTGTCGTGGTCTCTGGAAAAACTTAGAGGATTTAAAATCGCTAATGAATGAACATTTACCTGTGTGCGTGGCTCTGCAAGAGACGCTTTTAAAACCATCATGCACATCCAACATACGAGGATATTCCATTCTTCGGAAGGACTGCAATAGGGGCAAAAGAGCTTGTGGTGGCGTGGCTCTACTCATCAACCACGCGACACCCTTCTCCCCCGTCTTAATTCGCACGTCGCTTCAAGCTGTTGCAGTGCAGCTTTCTATTTTTTCTACAGTTACAATCTGTAATGTATACCTACCACTCAACGCACCCTTGAATTTTAGAGAACTCCTAGAGCTTATAGATCAACTCCCATCACCATTCATCCTTTTGGGTGACTTCAATGCTCATCATTTACTATGGGGCTGCCAAGATGTGAATTCTAGAGGAAAAGTCGTCGAAAAGCTTCTTACAGAA
Source organism: Trichonephila clavata (assembly GCA_019973975.1). NCBI lineage: Eukaryota > Metazoa > Arthropoda > Arachnida > Araneae > Nephilidae > Trichonephila > Trichonephila clavata. The sequence goes on from BMAO01031810.1 coordinate 36,806, forward strand.
CTTGACCTCACCTTGTTAAACGACGGCTCTAACACCTATTTTCATTCTCCAACCCAATCATTTAGCGCCATTGATTTGTCCATATGCTCTCCATCATTGCTATTAGATCTGACATGGAGTGTTCTTGGAAACCCCTTAGGTAGCGATCACTTCCCAGTGGTAATATCTTACACTACACCAATTGCGTGTGCGACTCTTCGCCAACCGCGGTGGAAGTTCGATCAGGCCTACTGGGAAACTTTCAGGACCCAATCAAATATAACAAAAGACATGGTAAGCTCTGGCTCAATAGATGAAGCGGTATCTTTAGTAACATCTTGTATCCTATCTGCAGCTAATAATGCAATTTCACAACCATCCTCTAGACTCCCCCGTTTCCCCAAAGATTGGTGGAACGAAGAAGGCCAAATGGCAAAAAAGGATCAAAACAAGGCTTGCAATCGGTTTCGACGTTACCCTACTCCAGACAACATGATTGCTCGAGCACCGTGCCAGGAAAATCCACCATCAACGTAAAAGGGAATCGTGGATAAAATATGTTAGTAACATCACATGTTCAACCTCAAGTAAAAAGGTTTGGAACAAAATCCGTAAGCTCAGTGGAAAATACAGTGCTATCCCTGTCTCCATGCTTGTATGCAATGGAGTCTATCAATACCATCCCTGAAATTGCCAACACTCTTGCCGAGACCTTCGCTAAAACGTCTAGTTGCGTCAACTATACCTCCGCATTTCAAGCGCTAAAGCGTCGAGAAGAGAGGGTGAATTTGAATTTTTCCTCTTCAAACGAAGAAGGCTACAACTCCCCGCTAACACTCCTTGAACTTCGCGTAGCCCTGCATCGCTCGGGTAACACAGCAGCAGGTCCAGACGGGCTACACTACATTATGTTATGGCATCTATCCGAAAATTCTATTCTCTCCCTTCTCTTATTGTTCAATCGCATCTGGGAAACCCAAGTTTTTCCCACACAGTGGTGTCATGCCAACGTTTTACCGTTTCCAAAGCCTGGTAAAGATCCAACATCAGCAAATAGTTACCGCCCTATTGCACTCACAAGCTGCTTAAGCAAGCTGATGGAGCGCATAGTTAGTGCGAGGTTGATGTTCCACCTTGAGTCACATAATCTCTTTTCACCACTTCAAAGTGGATTTCGGAAATCAAGATCAACCACAGACAATCTCATTCGGCTGGAGACTTCCATCAGAGAGGATTTTGTCAAGAAACAGTATAACATCTCTGTTTTCTTTGACATTAAAAAAGACTATGACATGTCTTGGAGGTACGGCATACTTAGAGATCTATATGCAATGGACATCAGAGGGAATTTGCCAGTTTTTACCAAAAATTTTTTAAACCATCGTTCTTTCCAGGTACCCCTGCGTTCAGTTTATTCAAATGTTTTTATCCAAGAACAAGGTGTCCCACAAGGGTCTGTTTTAAGCGTACTTTTATTTATTATTAAAATTAATAGCATAACCCATCATATAAATCAGCGGATTCAGTGTTCTCTATATGTGGACGATGTACAAATATCGTACTCGTCTAAATTTCTCGATGTTGCAGGACGACAAATTCAGACCACTATTAACAACTTCACTAAATGGGCTGAATAGAACGGTTTGGTTTTTTCAACAGAAAAAATGGTTAGTGTTGTATTTAGTCGAAAGCGTGAGGTTTTTCCAAACCCTGAGCTTTTTATTGGTAGAAGCCTCATTAAAGTTGTTAAGGAGTTCAAATTTCTAGGTCTTATATTTGACCAATCTCTCCGATTCCATCGTCATTTAAAAGATCTCAAAATCAGAAGTGCCAAGGCGCTAAACATCCTCAAAGTATCAGCAAATACTTGCTGGGGAGCAGACTGAACATCCTTGCTTCGCCTCTACAGAGCTCTGATTAGATCAAAACTGGACTGTGGATCTGTGGTCTACAGTTCTGCGTGCAAATCTCTTTTGAAGATCTTGGATACAGTACATCATCAAGGCTTAAGACTTTGTCTGGGAGCCTTCCGTACATCACCGGATGAGTCCCTCTATGCTGAAGCCAACGAATCCCCATTAGATTTGCTGAGGAAGTATTTATGTTTGAACCATTTTATGAAAATCCAATCAATGAAAACAACTACTGCATACTCCTATTTATTCAATTTTAGCCTTTATGATTTTAACAGTCATCGTTCATCCCTAACTTACTCGCAACCTTTTCACTTTAGAATTAGAGACCTGATTAATGACATAAATCTGAACATTGGAAGAATTGCTCTGTGCAAGATTTCTGAGGTGCCCCCTCGGAAAGTGATTTATCCTAAGGTTGATTTTACCCTGTCATGCTATTCAAAAGCATGTACTCCCTGTGAGTACATACAGAACACTGTACTTGGAACACAGAGAGCTTTTTTCCGACTATGAACCTATCTTCATGGATGGCTCAAAGTCTGAATCCCATGTTGGTTCGGCAGTAGTTTCTCTGAGCACTGTAATTACAGACGCTCTACCAATTTCAGCATCCATTTACACTGCTGAACTTCATGCGCTAAGAGTAGCTATAGAACATATTTCACTATCATGCGGTAAAAAGTTCATTATTTACACAGACTCCCTGTCAGCCTTTGAAAGCATTTTCGCTTTACATTCATCGTCTCATCCCATCCTTGTGGACATCACATATGCTTTGGCTAATCATCTTAAGAAGAAAGATATCAGATTTTGTTGGATCCCAGGACATGCCGGAATAACTGGAAATGAACCGGCTGATACAGCTGCACGATCAGCGACAGGCTCTTCAGAAAGGTTCCCTATTCCGCACTCTGACATGAAAGCTTGCTTCAGGCAGAAACTGCAAAGTGTATGGCAATCAAACTGGGACCAACAAACTGAAAATATGTTGCATAGCGTCATGCCCGTTCTTGCTCCAACTGTGCCATTATCAAGCAACCGCCGTGAGCAGGTGATATGGACTAGACTGCGCCTAGGACACACCCACCTAACGCATAGGCATCTTCTGTTTGGTGAACCACCTCCCTATTGCGAGATATGTAATGTCTCGCTATCGGTGAAACACATACTCTGTGATTGTCCACATTCAAATCATCTTAGACATCGGCTTTTTAACTCTGTTGATTTTACTATATCCAGTATTTTAAACAATAGCACCAATTCCTCACTTGTGTTTAAATTCATAAGCATCAAGGGTTTTATTCATCATATCTAATTTTAATCTATAGATTCTAAGAAAGGCGTATATAGACTATGCCCGACTAAGGTTTATGGCCTGCAAATCTTATTTAACTGTTCTTATTGTCTCTCTTGGCGCATTATGATCTAAATTGGTCCTTGCGCCATAAAAAAAGAAAAAAAATCAAATCATAAAAAATGTAACATTTCTTATAATGTTTTACTCAATCAGCTCTAAAATTTTCAAATTTTAATATAAAATTAAAATTTTAGTACATTTTCTAGATAAATGCATCTAATTTGTTTTAGTAATATTTTACAAAAATATGTTGATTACTTTTTTCTCTAACTGCTTTAAAGTTTTCAAAAATATTGCTAAAATTTCACTTATAATTGTGATTTTTATAAAATTCAGGTAATTTATTTTAAATTTTGATAGTTAAATAGTAATATTTATTGGTATTGAGTCCTAAAAGAGCATTTATAATGTTTTAGTATGCTATTTTGTTAAAAAGTACTCCGAACGTGTTCGGATACCTTAAAAAGAATTTTGGTAAAATTTTATTTTAGTTCACACTTTTAGTAAAGAAGAAAGCCATAGTACTAAACTGTGTCAATGGCTCATTTTTGATACATTCATAAATGTATTATAACAGTGCAAATGTGTATTTTATTTGTTTTTTAGTAAATTAATACTTTTAAAAAATAATGCTTTGTTTTAGATTTTTCAATATGCTCGCTACCCCTTCCCCCTTGTCACTCCCCATCCTAGGTGGAGCACCCCACAATTTGAGAAACACTGTCTTACACGATTTTTTGAAGTCGTGGAACATATCCTCTAATTTACCATATGTCGCATGTATTTTTTTACACGATATTTTTTTTTGCACGGTTTTCTAAGGAACGCATTTACCGTCTGAAAAAAGAGTCGGGTGTATTTACTTCTGAACTTTTCGGTACTTTTCTGAACATTTGATTGAGCCCTTTGCCTACCGATTCTCACAAGGTGTTTAAGGTATTCGACTGTTTGCGCCAACTTTATTTTTAAAAAAATGGAAGTATGGTGATTTTTTTTGTTTTTAGATTTTTTAGTACATTTTAAGAAAAATATACTAAAACTAAGTGGAGAAAAAGAAATTATTATTAGAAATTATTATTACTAAAATGGGAAAAAAGGGGTAAAAATTGACAAAAAATAACATACACGCTGACCATTCTATACCAAAGGTTTACGAACAAATTTACAATTTTTCAATTCTGTTGTGTTGCGATGTTATTTATTTTTAAAATGACCTTTAGATAAGAGAGATTTTAATTTTTACGAAAACTAGAGCACTTTATGTTAGTATATGAAATTGCTTAAAAAAACAGTGATTATATTCACATAAGGGACTGTAAATTTTGTAATAAAACAGTGATTGATACATCTGAAAGTTAAAACACTTCTACTATTACACAAAACATACACAAAAAACTTCAGTTAATTAATTTCAAAACGTTTTGAGCAATCGCTGTCTCCGTTTGAGCATTTTCTCAAAAACACATTTCGAGTACAACGCGTTTTAAAGTATGACATCTTACTTAAAGTAATGGCATCTGCTTTTACTAAAACACTTGTAGTGTTGTTTCTATTGAACGGGAAAAAATAAACTTGGAATTTTCATAAAGTTAATAAGATGGCCTGTAAAATAAAACATAAGAAAAATATTTGCCAATTTTTGGCAAAATTCACAATTGTAGGGTAGTCGGATACCTTAATACATGTGAAGAATTTCCTGGATTCCAAAATAACTTACTAATTCACGTGGATTTATATAAACCAAATCACAAAGCTGTTGGTGTAGTAATCCACTTAATAAAAAGTCCATCGGCATAACATTAATCTGCTTTAACCCCCTCTATTTTAAGACAACACTCTCAAGGAAGTGGGATCAACTTGGTTAGCATTTGGAAATACGATTGTGATCAGCGTATTCCCTGATGTAGGCGACATCTGATTGGAAGGGAATCCTCTTCTGATTGGTAGAATTAAAGATTCAGCACTTAATACCCTGAGTAAAACCGAAACTAATGTAAACACCCTTTGTAACTAATGAGCTCTATTTGTGGGAGGGTGTTAAGCCTTCTAAAAAAGGTGTCCTGGGGGAACTCGAATAACACCAGTAGGCTACCGAGCTCTTCCGAAGTGCGTGTATGTCTGGTGAAAGCTTTTTTCAGAAACAGTATATAAAGGTTGAATCTTTCAAGAAAGACCACATAGAGCGTCGGAGTCCATTCTCAGTAGCTGTCTTGAAGGTATGGTATTTTGCGAAATCTTCAATGTTTTAATGGAATTTATTGTGTTCCTAGTGTCTCTTGTAGATGTTCTAAGGTTGAGAGAAAAAATTGTCGTTTGTTTTAAGGTTAAACTAAAATTCTAAATTGTACAAATGGTTTTTTTATTTTGGAAAAAAATATGTGTAGTTACCATTATATATTGGCTTAGAAAATATATCTTAAATATTTTTGTTAAATATTTCTTATTTCGTTAACTGTTTTCTGAATTTTTTTCAACAAAAATTATTTGAATTTGTAACGTTTGAAGTATTTTTGTAGTATAGCAGATCATTATGTTGATCTATATGTGTTTGTTTAAATAGAAGTTAAATTGGTACTTATATATATATAAGCGCATTCTACCGCCGACCTACTTCGTCAAATCTAAAGACGGTGCCAATTGCCGCGATATGCAGCTAACAGTGGAAACTGTTCCTGTGCATGTTCGAATTCAATAATAATAACAATGCCAGCATTTGGTGACACTTTTTGAAGTGTTGAAATAGGTCGATGGTATAATACGTAAGTACAGTTTTTTTGTTGAGCATTTCATTCTTATTTATTAATGTTTACGATAGTTTTCTATTGATGTAAATCTTTCTGACGACAAATGTAAGATTTAGTACAGCGTATTGCACCATTTTTTTCACCATTCACGTTGAATGTCACGTCATCTATGTTACGTCGTTTAAGGTGGATTTGGCGTTAACTAAATATACCTAAACACCTTTCTTTGTTACATACTTTTTTGTGATAAGTATTACAAAATGAATTAATAAGATGTCGGTACTCTACTCGTTTTTGGCACGATATTACAATCCAGCCAAATATGTCTTTGGCGGTCAGTTTAATGCCATCGTATTTTAATGTATCTTACCGACTTGGAAAACTTTTACAGCGGAACAAATCTGTAGCCTACCAATATCAAATTAATTCTAGTTTTCCTGTTGTGCTTTAAGCTATTAGCACAATTTAAAATTTGTAAAAAAGTATAGACATGATCGAGATATTACATCCCCGATTATTGAGAAAAGTGTACGAAAAACATTGGTATTTATCAATTTTAATGACAAAAGGAACGCGTAGAAAATACGTTAAATTCTGACTGCCAATTGATAAGAATATAAACAAAGTGGAGCTATTTTTAAATAACTGGCATATATCCATTGTTAATATTATAATTTTGAGAGCATTTTCAAAATCTTCAGTCTATTAAAGATTTAAAATATTTTCTAATGTTTGTAATATATGTTTTGACTACTTCTTAATAGATATTAGTCGGTTAGTTTGAATTTAGTATTGTTTTTTTCTGTTCTACTCTTAACTTATTAGCAATATAAAGCTGGAAACCAAATACGCCATATTCTGGCTCATGCCGATTGCGGGTGAATCCTAGTTGAGCCCCTTGATTTTGGTGTGAAACATTTGGCGTCAAATTTTTGATGGATTTTTGCGTCAAATTGGCAATTTTGCCAACCGAAAGGAAATTGCTACGCTATCCAGACCGGCTTTTTCTATCGTACAGCGCAGTTTTAGCTCAATAGTCAATTTCAAAGATTAGCATCATGTGGCGAAATTTTTTGCAACCAAAAAAAACCAGGAGGTTTAATTAGGTTGATATAAACAAGTAAAATAGTGAATTTATGGTATCGTAGAATATTGTCAATTTTCGTTTTGACGACTATTCGGAAAGCAATTGGCAACGATTCTTACACATTATTGGAACCGTATTGGCGACATTATATGAAATGAAGCCCATGATTGCCAATTCAGCACGTACGACACAGGCGAAATCGGGGTTGCGAACGTGGTGAGTTATCTTGAACGTTGGTATTATTAAGATAGAACGTAAGTACCATTGCAACTTATGGTCATTATAACCAATACATAGCAATTTTTTTTTTTGGTATTTACGTATTAGTGTCACCGGAGCAAAATTTGCCGCCACGCAATTCGCACTTTGATACTAAAACAACAAAGATTCGAAAGTGTTTTATATGAGAGGAATGTCAATCAGTGAGATTTTGGTGGAAAATGGTGCGATTCGCTTAGCGCTAATTTAACTGCGGTGATGCTAATACGTAAGTACCCATTTTTTTCTGTCGGCTAACTCATAAGATGTATATATTAACTTTAATAAAAGTGTTATAAGAAAAATTAACAATTTTAATTTCTTTGCATTACTATATTCATGCATTTTTGTTTCAGGTAAATAGTCACGTCGCAGAGAGAAATATGGTCAGCACACAGATATTCCTCGTCTTCCTTTCTTTGTCTATTTTAGTAATTGCTCACGGATGGCAACAATCCGAATCAGGTGAATAAGAATTTGATCTTTCCTAAAATTTTGATTTGAATTAAAAATATGGTTTTATGAAAAAGAACGGTTGTTGGAGTTCAAGGTCAAGAAAAGAATTTTGCCTCGATATAGGTCTATTAAGAAATAGAGGATTGGCTGGGATAGAATTTAATAATCGTGTTCGTTTTTAAGAATTTTTCATTTTAATTCATTCCATGTTTTTGGTTAACTTTGAATGTCTGTTATGCATAAAAATTGGCTTTTAGGTACATACCACGAGCAATGTTGAAACTTGTAAAATCCTATTTAAGGTCACAACCTTTGCAAAGAAGAAAAACAAATTGTTCAAAATTGCACAAGCAGCCCTTTTTTCTGTATTAGACCTCTATCCAATATGAGGATAATAATTTGCCAAGTTGGCGATAAATAAAGTTAGGGACCGAAAGATATACCAATCACTGAAACTTACCATTTGAAACGATTTTATAATTTTTATAAAAGTTTAGAGATATATTCTAGTTAAAACACGCCAAATAAATAAGTAGCAATTGGGAGGCAATATTATGGCGTTATGAACAAACTGGTATTTCTAATCAAAAGCTAAATTTTTAAAAATTCCTCAGTCCTTACATATAATACCGTCGACTAATTTCTTCTAATCAAAAGAAGTCGCCAAATGCAGCGATATGCAGGCAGTAGTGGAAACTGTGTTCGCGTATGTTCCCAAACAATTACTTGTCCTTCCGTCCCAAACCTTGACAGCATTTGGTGACAGTCTTTTAATTGGCGAAATTATTCGACAGTATTATACATAAGGGTACTTAAGTATTACAGCAACCTATTGGCAACAATATAAAATTAAATTATATAAAACATTAAATTATATGAAACAAAGCACCTGGTTGACAATTCAGCGCATACGTCGCATAAGAAATTGGGATTGTCAACTTGGCGAGCTATTAATATAGTTGGCGATTGTTGCGATAATACGTAAGTACCTACATAAGTACCAAATCCTCATAATAATTTGTTTTAAATCTGCAGAATATAACGATGACTCACTTGCAATGATGCCTGGAAGTGGCTGGAAGGAGAATCCAGAAAAACGAAACAGTAAGTGCTTTCTTCTTGGATAATAATTCTGTCGAATCCTTTACAAATGCAGAGATAGAGAGTTTGAAATGTGCTCAGGCACATTTTTAATTTGAAATGAATACTAACTGTAATTTTTTGCCTTTCAAAGCGTCTTAATTTCCTTTACGAAGACATTTTTAACACAGAAACGGGAAAAAAAAAGAAACTTGTCGTTGCCATTTTCTCGAGATTTTTTAAAAAGTTTTAAAATATTTATAACTTGAGCCGTTAGGTGGCAATGACAAGTGATAAAAATTGAAATTATAAAAATATATGTTTTATTTTAAGCCTTTTATGTAAGATTGGGAATTAAATATCACCATCAGTTGCAAAATACAAAACATTATAGTCACTAAAATAATTGTATGTTAAATGTTTCGAGTTAACCTTTTTATATACTGTTAAAAAACTAATTTAAGTTAAGTAAGATTATGTAAAAAGTAAAAAAGTTGGCAACAGAGTAGCATACAAATGAATTAGATAGAAACACATCACTGCATTTCTCATGGGACTGTTACGTCCCATGGATTTATGTACTGGTTAGATGGAAACCTGTGATTTTAGTTATCTTCTGAATATGACGCCACAGGAGAGAACTTAGCCTTTTAAATGAAATTTGATTGGGTAGCCTTTGGGTGAGAGAGTAATGAATTCGTAACAAATAGTATCAGGTTTGGATTTCGCTTATCCAAAGAAAATACCTTTTTTATGAGAGCTAATGCGAATCAAATGTTATAGCTTTCATGATACTTCAAAGATCAACATTTGTACAAGAAATAACCAATTGAGATTAAACACGTTGTAATGGTCTTGGCTGCGAGCATAAAGGTGTGTGAGGATTAGAAGGAAGACTAGCCTTATTTCAGGAAACAATCTAATTTGTTTACAATATTAACCACAACTCAAATGCAATCGATCAGGGATAAGAGATGCACCCAATTAATCAATTTGGAGACAATGAACGAGGTACGCGAGATATGAGACTTTAATACTAAACGCACTTACTATATATAAGGGCAATAACTCTGACTTCTTAGCTATTTAATCTGGATTCAATCTCCAATGATAATTTGTCACCTTAAGAAATTCGATTATCAAATATTAAATATCCGCAATTCACATTCAGTTTGATTAATCACTACTCGCTAGCAATCTATCCTATCTCTCTTTTCTAACCTGAAAACCTAGACTATGTACAGTAGTCTTAATTTACATAATCATGTCTTCTTCTTCGAAGAAGAGTTTTATAATAAAATAATTTTTTTAAGTACCAGAAATGTTCCTAGAGGTCTATGTGTGAAAGGAGCGCGGATAGAACCGTCACAACGTAAACTAAACTTGCTTAGTACCAGGGTCGCCTAAATGAAAGTGGCACTACGGTCGGTTTAATAAATGGTTTAATGTTATTAATATAAGTAGGCATACCAAGGAAAGAAGTAGTACATTCTTAATCAGATAGGAATTTTTACTTCTAAGTTCTATATTAATGAACTTATTGAAATGCAGTGAGATGGGTTTCGGGGGAAAAACAGAATGGTTTGGAAGTGTTATTAGTCCCCCGCCTCTTTTTTTTTTGGAAGTAGATATTTTTAACTAGACTTGAGTTCCTATTCTTCACAAGATTAACTGCTCAAGAATACAATAGGCTAAAGTCTTGTGACGTCAAAGTCACATGATAAATGTAGCAACGTGTTTGCAGCCAATCAGTTCAAAAATTCATGTGACGTCATAGTCACATGATTAATCAATGACGTAGTTCCATCTAATGATATCAACTTCTGTTTATTACAGAAACTTTCTCTTGAAAAGTATATATTTGTCAGCAATGATAACGCACATAGATAAAAATAATGCAATTGATTACCCATATATTCGTTTTTATTTTGAAAAACTTTTTGGAGAATCTCTTTAATTTTTGAATGTCCTTACCCAGTTATCAAATTTGAAACTTTATCTAGATATTACAAGTGGAACATCAAGTATAAGTCAGTTTTGAATCCAATGGAAAACACGTGATCTTGAAACATAGATCGACGATCCCGCACCATATACCTGTATCTCATGTGGCCTTCATAAATTTAGCCGATTAACAAGCTCAATTTTGAATGACTGTTACCAATATTAAAATTTAATTTCTAAACGTATACTTTTTGTGATGATTCTTTGGGAAATAGTGGTAATTATGCTACAAGCCGCCCATCCGGTATAGTGGTCAGTGAAGCTGACTGCGGTGCCGTAAGGACTGGGTTCGAATCCCGGAGAAGGCATGGATTTTTGTGTTGTAATCCTTTCTTCTGTCTGTGTTGTATGCCCCCGTGTTATACATTGCGTGGTACATGGGGTTTATAAATGTTAAAAAAAATTATGCTACAAAGCACAAGTAGATGAATAGATCTAGCAACAAAAACAGACCACGACGTCATGTGGTGAAATATGTGCAGAAAAGTGAGTTGCAATCTTCGTTGACCAAATTGTAGAAGGAAAAAAACAGCTCATTTATTATTTTTTTGGTTAAAAATTCACATAAAATCAACAAATTGATATTTGTATTTTTAAAAAAGTCGAAATGTATAGTATAAATATCGTCGCTCCATATATAATATAAATATCTTGTTTGAAGTGTTAGATTTTTAAATAAAATAATTTAAACATAAATAAAATGTGAAATTGATGCTTTACAATTGTTATTTTCGCTAATGCGGGCCAATCAGCTTACATCTTGAAATTCTGGTGTGGTCATATTTTTTGCATATTTTTTGTTTGTTTGAAAAAGGAGCGGAATGAAACATTCGTATAGGGTGCGTGATCGTCGACCTATGTTTCATATTCTGGAGGAAAAACTGCATGGTATTCATATGCATTCAGACATTCCAATGAGTAACTGTGAATTTTACGAACTATTCGGAATCTCAGATTTTTACACTGACTTTAAAGGAATTATGTGACTTTTTCTTGTTCTTGTAATTCCTCCCCCTCTTCAAAGAGAGAGGTTTGTGTACGCCACTGAACTTGATAGAATTTTGAAAACTGTAGGGTTATTTCAATGTTATTTTGTCCCCTTAACAGAGTAAATGCTTTGAGATATTTATTGTACTGATTGAAATGGGGTTGAAAAGAACAATTTCAATTTGTTTTTCAGCATGGTGGACCAAAAAATCCGTCCGCGACGAAGATGTCCCGAATGGTGAGAATAATTTCATAACTTTAATTATAGAAGCTTTTGTTAATTATGAAACTTATACATTGCATGTTTTTCTATTTATTATGTTTGTCTAAATTACTATTTTTTCTTTCTTTTAGAAATATCGAAAAACAATCCCGAGTATTTACTTGCTAGAAAATCAGTTGGTAAGTTACTTTTATGTGATATTTTCCAAGTAATTTTACAAAATAAAATGTGATAAGACAGTGCTGCCATCTTGAGCATATTAAAGGAACCAAAGTTTACAGTGATAATTTTCTTAGTTGGCTTGTGCTGCCATCTATAGTTGAACGGGAAAAATATATTTTATTCTCATGTTTAAATTTAAGGAAAATAGAATAGAATATGGCAGTAAAAGAAACTAAATTTTTAAAAATGCTTGTCAGTAAATATATCGTTAAAAATAGCTATTTAACAATAATTTTTAATTTTTTTACCATTTATTAGGATTTTGGTGGTTTCGAATTTAAATTAAAAGACTTCTGACTTTATCGTGGTGTATGTCTATATATATATTTATGGTTATTCACTACTTTCCTGAATTTATTTTAAGCCCGTAAATTTAGAAAATAAGTTATTATCAGTTCCATCTTTGATAATTACAAATATACAAATATTTTTTCTTAGAAAATAGATGTAAAAAAAGAAATGGAATGCTTTTGTGAAATAAAAATACAATAAAACTAATTATCATCAAGAAATGAGGCGCCTGACAATAGCCGGCGTGTTGCGGGTTGAGTCCCGTTGCCACTGAAGACCAACTGTGGAAAGGGGGGGGGGGTCGTTGAATCTGTCGAGCTCAATTTCCTGCCATTGGTGTGTTAACGCAGTTTGGAGAGCATGTGTCAGCTGGGGTCGTCCTTGCCATTTGACCGAAGCTCATAATTACGAGGTCCATTGTCAATAGTCTTCGTGTTGCTTAATAGAGTGGTGACCTTTACCCCTTAACTGCCACCAACGTATATATCCGTCTCATCCAACCGATGAAAGGAGAGCATTGGACGTATATATACGTTTTTCCAGAAATATGATTTTTTTTTGTGCTGCTTCAGTAAAAAGTTCCGAAGGCTATGGAATACAATAAACTGACCTTGGCAATGTTTGCGAAGGATTTACGTATTTCAGAGAAAAATTTTGTTCCCACCAACACACTGCAATCGCTCGCCTATATGAAAAACTGCGGCATTGGGGTGAGAATCACGTGACTAATTAATCGGCAGTTAAGGAAGGTAATATAGCTCTCATTCCATTCATAATAATATTCTATGATTTAGATCCGTTAAATTAAAGAATGCAGTATTTACTGAAAAAATATGTGCGAGAGTTTATTTCCTCATAGATAAATTTCTCTTATTTTTAAATACAGCAGGACGAGTTGTAATTCACTTAAATGATAATGAAATAAAATATTAGTTAAATAATTTTTTGTATCAATTATACCAATTGTTATACATTAGATTTTGTAATTATAAGTGAATCTTGAAATGTATCGATGTAAATGAAATCATACTTTAAAAATAGCCATGTATGAGAAAAAATATTTTTAAATTCAATTATAATTTCTCTATTTCTTTTCCAAGGGTGTCCACTGGAAAAATGCATGCTCATGTTGCTGGAATGTCTGCGCCGAACAGAAAACAGAACCGCCCTCTACCTCCAGTGCAAAGATGGCCATCTCCAGTGCTTAGCAAGTTGCTTCCAGAAGTACAAGGAAAAGTTCATGTTCAACACAGTTGCCATGGCATCCTAAAGAATTGAAAACAAGGACGAATGCGACTTTGGATGGAGACAGGAAACTGAGACAAAGAAAGCTATGTCAAAGATATTGTTTTTTAATTAATTCACAAATGTATAACTGTAAAATCAATAAATATTTAGATTAACAGCAAAACATGGCATTGCGTTTTTCTGACAAAATGATGTGGTGCTAATTATACATACATACAAGAGTATCATTGATTGACAAAGTTTTTCACGATATGTAACCCCGATGTAGTGATACTTATTTACATAGTAAATTCGATTTTTTTTTAAATTTTCAAAGATATCGGGGAAAAGTTCTGATTTCGTGATTTCCTATTCGACAGCGTAACTTTTTATTAAATGGAATAACATTGCTTTAACCAATTAACTGTGATTGACGAGTATTCTCTTCATAGACAAGTTGCAGGATTTTGTGTCCCGACGAGCATACTCGTCACTCGTAAAACGTAGTGACTATTGGCTATTTAAATTGTAATTTTTGAGAAAAATAAAACGTTGGAAAAATAAATTTAAGGTATCCGACTACCCTAAAATTGTGAATTTTGAAAAAAATTTGACACATTTTTTTATGATTTTATTTTATAGGCCATCGTATTAGCTTTATAAAATTATCAAGTGTTTTATTTTCCGTTCGCTAGAACAAAAACTACAAGTATTTTATTTAGTAAAAGCAGAAGCCATTTCTTTAAGCAATATGTCATACTTTAAAACGCGTTTTACTCGAAATGTGTTCTTTTTTCTCAAAATGCTCAAACGGGGACAGCAATTGCTCAAAAAGATTTTGAAATAATTGACTGAATTTGTTTGTGTCTGTTCAGTATAATAGTAGAAGTGTTTTAACCGTCAGATTTATGAATCACCGTTTTATTACAAAATTTTTAATTCCTTATGTAAATATAATCACTCTTATTTAAAGCAATTTCTTATAACAACTAACTTCTTAAAATATCTCTTATCGTGGAAGTCATTTCAAAATAGAATAACATAGCAACACATCAGAATTAAAAAATTGAAAATTTGTTCATAGACTTTTGTTGCAGAATGGGCGGCGTTTACGTTATTTTTTGTAAATTTTTACCTATTTTTTCCCATTTTTGTAATATTAATTTCTTTTTCTCTTTTTAATTTAAGCATATTTTTTATAAAATGTACTAAACAAATCGAAAAAAAAAAATTCCTATATCTCCATTTTTTTTTAAAGTTGTCGCAACCAGTCGGATACTTTAAATTGCAAGATGCTTAGAATATTTTGAGGCAATGCAGGAGTAAAACAAATAAATGAAAATGAAAAATTTAAGATACTCATACGTCCCTGTATGCACCGGTGGATACTGCGTACAAGTTTGCATAACGAATTTATTTATTTGCAACGATAATGTTTTCTAGATGACAGCGTAAAAGCTGTAAAGACAAAAGTCGGAAAGTTGATACATGTAATATTGTTCCCCTTCAGGTAAGGCCAGTTATGGAACAAATGCGGGACGCCGACCAGGCTCTAAGCCTATTGATAGCTGTTGGTCCGAAGTTACCTAGCTATCGAGTGGTGTAAATGCCAATTGTTTGATGTTAGTACCATGTGCTGACATTAAAGTAATGGTCCAATGCCATGCTGCCAGAAGAACAATTATTTTACATTGTGGGATAAGTAAGGATACGTTTTGGTAAGAGGACTGTGATCCTACACATCTTACCTACTCCAGAACAGCATTAGTTTCAAGACAGGTAGAAAATATTTTGTCGGTGTAGAAGAAAGTAAATCAGTGTATGGTCTCTCAATGCGGGAGTTTTGACAATCACTAAAATTCATAGTTATCCATACAAATTACCGTTGGCCTCATGAACCCGCGCGACCAAGGTAATTATTTTATAGCCTTGAAGAGGGATTCGTTCTCGGTACCTTCCGTTCCGTAAGCACATAACAAAACCACTATACTAAACTAGTAGTAACGCACTTAGTGCGAAGGTTGTTACTGGCTTATATAGATACCACCACCACAGCCCCGTACATAGACCCCTCCCCGTACAACAAGTATTAGTAATATAAAATTAGCAATTTTATAAAACAAACCTATCTTTTTGATCAAGTATTTTAACAGTGACACTTACTCTGTGACTGACATTGTCATTGCTCGATTTCCGTGATACAAATAGTTGTGCCAAAAATAGATGCATTCAGATGAGGTAATCCAAAATGCGACAAAGCAACTCAAAATCCTCTCAAAACGGGATTCCAGGCGTGTTTTGAAAAGTTATACGAACGCTGGAACAAGTGTGTGGATGCAGGAGGGCAATACTTTGAAGGCCAATAAGATTAAATAACTGTTTTACTTTTTAATAATTTGTAATTGACCTATTCCAGGAATTTGTTGACTCTACCATTTATACAAGAGAAACACGATTCCCACATTTGCTAGCATTCGTACTTATCACGAAATCTTTGGAACTATTAGACCTACATATTTGAAATATGGTAGATGTTTTTTTTTTTGTTTTGTTGAGTAGAAATTTGCTAAGAATGGGTTTTGTAGTAAATGTTTCCCAAAGGGGATGTGGCAAGATCATTAGACATAAAATTCCCATTTTTGAGTTATTAGACCCCTTTAGGCTTGAAATTTGGTAAACATGTTTCTTTTGTCGAGAAGAGGTTTGTTAAGAACGAGTTTTGCAGAAATCGATTTCCTATGTTCACGAGGGTTACGGGGATGTTATACATAGAAATTTCTATTTTTGAATTATTAGACCTAATGTAACGTCGGCTCATTAACCGAACTCACACCCCTCTATACATGTCAAGATTGACATATGGAGGGTCAGTTACCGCCTGGGACATGGTGTGACTATCAAAACACAGGGGGCTCACCTTTTGTGTCAGAGGCATATTACATGACTTTTAAATCATTATTCTTTTATTGGCTTCATGACTCTCGACACCAGTGTGTCCAAAGGCACAATAGACTAGACATAGTCAGCTTGTGTCCATTATCGGAGCCTGTCTGACTTAAGAAACTGGCGCTTTGGAGGGACAGAAGGAGACTTCTAGAAAAAATTAGTATTGAGGTGAATTATAGTCCAAACGTTGGACAAGCCTTTGCCGCGGGAGAGATCAAGAGGGACCAGAGCCATTGTTCAATCAGTACTGTAGTGTGCAGATGAGATCGAAGAGCTGAGTGCAAAATTTGGCTCCCACTCAATGAGAGAGACAAGGGGCGTGTAGGTGACCCACCCCTGGAGTCTAAAAAGGTCAATTCGGAAGAAAAGAGGGCTCTGAGATGGTTCCTACTTGCTGATCACGCTGGACTAAAAAGAAATAGTGTGTCGAGTGCCCACAATAAAGATATACGAGTTTTCGAGTCCTGGATGGTGATGCCCGACGATTGATAAAAAAAGACTTACTTTACTTAATCTTGCGAGAGAGAGAGAGGTGGAAAAAAGTAGAATACTGGCTGTTCACGATTCCTGATCTTGCTGGACTAAAAAAAAAATGTGGGGTGAGCTCCCTAGGGGGAGCAAGAGACGGGGGTACTCGACTTCTGGAATTCGATGCCCGACGAAGGAAGTGGAGAATATAATCGGCGCAACGGCTTGGTGGGCCCTCACTAACTCTTGTGAACATAACTTTATTTTTCCCCCAGAAAACTACTGAATGATTTAATATGATAATATTGTTTTCTCGATAATAATTACTTATCCATAAATGTGATTTTTTAACAAATTAGCTGTGTGACTGTTAGCGCTACCCGGGCAGGATGCTGCACTACAAACTAGAAATTTGACTAGCATGTTTCTGTTATTGGATAGAGATCCAAGAAAACACTTCTGAAAGTAATTTTAATACGAATAGACGTAGGGCATTCTATTCAATCTAAAATTTTAATATTATCCTGGGAATTTCTAAACTATTCTAAAGTATCCGAATGTGTATTCTTTCTTATTGCACATGATTTCAATACCTGTAATTCTGCCAAAAAGTTCTCACGTTGAATATAACTCATAATAAATACCGTAATTACTCGAATCTAAGCCGCAATATTTTTCCAGTGTTAATGCTGCTGAAAATCGGGCGCGGCTTAGAATCGAAGGCAAATCATTTGTTGAATGGAGGAAATTGAATTTTTACCTCTTTCAAAAGCAAAAGTTTAACCGTCCATTCCGACCACTTGCATCCATGACTTGTCCGATTCCGCTACTTACTTCCCGCCACTCAAAATTTGACACGGATGAAACAAATGTACGTCGATGGTGTAAGCAAAATGTTATAATTTTTGTTTGTAAGTGTTCAACAATATTTAATAATACTTTTACATTATTCTATAATGCATTTTTTTGAAAATATGTTGCACAACGGATGCCATTAGGTGGCACGGAACACGACACCATATCCGAAAATGGCGACACCGGCACCCATTCCAAAGTCAGTTGTGGCATTGAGAGTGACGAATCGTTTTCGAAGCATGATATTGACGGTTAGGGTAATTATAAGCTCACGCATGTATTTGAAAGTTTATAAAACTGGTAAAATAAATTAGTTATTAACTTTTTATTTATCATTAAATTTTTTAAAAATATTTCGTAAGCATCAGATATCAATGAACCTTTTACAATCCCCCCCCCCTAAAACGTGTACAGATTTGGGGGGTGCGGCTTAAAATTGATGGCAACATTTTTTCACAAAAACATGATGAGAATTTGGGGTGCGGCTTAGAATCGATGGTGGCTTAGATTCGAGTAAATGTGGTAATAGGACATTAGACTTTTTTTTAAAAAAAAATCTGCCATCTGCCAATGATAAGACATAAGGAGAAAGACTATCTTGTTGTTGTCGTGTCCTTCCGAAGGGAAGAAATGAAAGTTGCTAGAGCCTGAGACAGGTCGAACTTCTAAACGATAGATGACGACACCACCTGTCTCCACCTCCACAATTTAGGCATGGAACTGGAGGGGAGGGAAATATTCTCCAGCCACCTGCACCCATGGTATCTACTGCGACCATTTACAAGACTTTCGGGCTCACCGATTTAACGAACACTTCCGTGTGTACTCAAAGTATATTTGGTGGCATCGTGCATCGCCTTCCGGTCTGGAGTCCGATGCTTTAACCACTAGGCTACCCACGGCGCAAAGTTCCTAACTGTCCTATACTGTTCCTAAATAATAACAGTAATAAATGATACAGAAAGATCATCGATTTTATTTTAATTATACGCAGTAAAATTATTGTATTATAAAGTATTTTTAGTTTATATCTCCAAATCCATAATTTATAATATTACGGATTCTGTTTTTCCACATTTGCAAGTGAGTGAATATTAACGTCCCACTGTTCAGCTACACGAGGGCTTTTTTCCACATTTGCAAGAGTCAGTTATGAAAAGACAACAGGAGGCTGTTTTAAATATTTGACATTAATGTCTTTATGTGGAATAGAGGATATTTTACAGAGATAAGCATCCCAGCTTATTACAGCTATCTCATATGATGTCCACCATTTGTAGGATGTCACGTTAATTAAAGATAATGTTTAAACACAACACCATCAAATGAACCTAAGTTTGTATAATCGTCTTCATTTTAAGATTAAATTATTTTTCTAAAGGTTGATCATATTTAAAAGAGTAAAAAACTCTAATGCATCAAAAATGACTTTAATTAAACTTCTTTTTTATAAAAGTGTTTATAATTAGGCGAAAAAATATGAAGTAATAAGACAAAGGCATCTTTCAAAAGATAAATTACAGAAAAGGGAAAAAGAAAGAAAGAAAAAAGAAAAAGAAAGAGAAGAAGCCATAGAAATACTTACAGAACAAATCCTTACTCCAACGCAGTTATTCAAGAACTTTCTTTTGAAGTTAGAAGAACAGAGGGAAAAATCGAAACAAGAAATCACTAAGGTAAGGGGAAAAATTCCCTTTCAGGTATTTCATGTTTTCTTGACTTTGTAGACTAACCAATTGCTTTTTCTTTATTGGGCTACGAAATTCTTTGGACATACAACCAGCAGAGACACTACTTTTAAGTTAACCTCAAAAATAAACACAGCAGCGCGTCTTCTTTATCGTCTGCGCAGGAGGGGAAAAAAAGAAATTTCTTTACTTTGTTCTGGCAACGAGTTTGAGAGATACAGCAGGAAAATGATTTCGGTGAAGTTCTTCTAGAAAGAAAATAGAAAGAAACGACGTTCGATTGCTGTAATTGAAATATCAGATTTAAGGTAACTTTTTTTTAAAGAAAAAAAAAAGAGTAAAAGAATTTTTGCATCGTCTGAAATTTGAATTTGTTAAGGAAATATCGTATTTTGAAATGTTCTCTTCTGAGGTGAATTCTTTTTTCCCCTTCCTGAAATATTTTATGTATTTTGCTCTTCTTGCTTGAAATAAGCTTAAGAGTTTTCCATTCCAAAGAGATATAGACTGATTATTAAGTCTATTGAAAGTTTTTCCTGTTATGTCGTTTCTTTTAAGAAAATATTTCGGTAAATATTTGCAGAGATAAAAACGTTTTTCAAACAATTTGTTCGGTTTAGTTCCGGTTCCTCATCGATATCGTTGAAACAAATAGATATTTTTCATCTTTTAAATAAATATCTTTGTTGTTTACACAAAATCGAGCATCGAGATATGAAGCCATTAGTTGTTACGCATTTTTGTTTGAATTATATCAATAAAGAATGAAAAATTTCTGGAATTGTTGACACAAAACAAAATGGCGTCTGTATTTGATGAAAGAGTTAGAAAAGCATTTTTAAAATGTCTAATCACTAATAATTGTTCAATCATCTACTTGTGATTTTATATGAAATTCTTTGAGATTTAATTTACACTTTTTCGAGGATTTTTTTCTTGTCATTGGATAAAATAATTTTTTCTTTTTTTTAAAAAAAAGTTTAAATTAAAATTTTTTAAAAAGTTTGGAATTTTCATTTATATGGATGGGTAACATCTCTTCTTCAATTCTTAATAATAGTTCACTCTCACCCTATATATATATATATGTATATTATAAAATACTTTCTTTTCGTCCATTCAAGTTCAAATACATTTTTTAAACTTCTAGTGGATGACACTTGATGTTAATACAGTTTTTCAAACATTAATTCATTAATTAAATTTAAAAAAGGAATAAATAGTTACAAACAAAAATAATAGTCCAGCAGCATATATATAAAAAAATTCATTCGTTGTGTCCCTGAAGCGCAATGGATAGGGCGTTGGACTTCTAATCCAAAGGTCACGGGTTCGAATCCCTCCTGGAATGGCCTAATTTCTGAGAATGTCCCTTTTTTACTATACTATGCTATTTCATTAGAACAATTAAATTTAATTAATGAATAAATAGAACAAAAAATAATCAACACCCTATATAGAAAGGAAAATAAAAAATTGCAAGGAAAATCACTTTCTACTTTGTTACATAATATCGCGATTCAGTCATATGTATATACATATTTATACACTGATGGCCACCGTAAATGCAATACCCTGAAGGAAGCACGCAGATAACATGACATTTACAACATGCATTAGCGGAGATGAGATATGCAAATGATTAGAATTTCAGCGCAGACACACATCACGCACGCCTGTGGCGCCACCTCAAAGCGCAATTTAAGGCTTGGAGATTTCGATGATTTCAAGTTCGGCAATTGTGTTTTTCTTGTGGTTTTCCAAAGACGATCAGTTATGTCTCGTAGAAAACAGCGATCAGCTTTTGATCAAGTATCCAAGTTCGACAGAGGAAGGATAGTGGCCTACCGAGATTGTGGATTATGTTTCAGGGATATCGGTAGTCGTGTTGGACGAAACCAAACAACTGTAATGCGGATATGTGACCGTTGGATGCAGGAGGATACTATGGGCCGACGTGGTCGATCGCATACACCTCAGTGCACCACTTCACGTGAGGACAGGCAAATTGTGCGCATGGCAGTGACGGATCACGCAGTCACATCACGATCCATAGCACAGTACATTGAGTCTGTAACGCATCATTCAGTGTCTGCGTGTACCATTTGACGCCGTTTACAGTAGAGTGGTCTGTCCGCAAGACGTCCATTGCTTGGTCTACCCTTGACGAAGAACCACAGACGTCTCCGCCGCCAATGGTGTGATGAAAGAAGGATGTGGGCGGCAGAATGGAATGAAGTTGTCTTTACTGACGAGTCACGCATCTGTCTGCAACATCACGATGGTCGGATTCGAGTCTGGAGATACCGTGGAGAGAGGATGCTGAACAGCTGCGTTATGCACCGCCACACTGGTCCTGCACCGGGTATTATGGTAGGGGGCGGTATTGATATCACTGTCCCACTCCTCTAGTACGCATTGCCGGTACTTTAAACAGCTAGCGCTACATCTCCGAGGTGTTGGAGCCAGTTGTCCTTCCTTACCTTCAGGGCTTGGCCACAGCTATATTTCAACAAGATAATGCGCGACCACACGTGTCACGCATTGTACAAATTCTTCGTCAATCACCAGATTGAATTGGTTCCCTGGCCGGCTCGCTCTCCGGATCTTTCGCTGAGAGAAAACATGTGGTCCATGGTTGCCCAACGATTGACCCAGATTACACCCCCAGCTGCCACACCAGATCAATTTTGGCAACGTGTAGAAGCCGCTTGGTCTGCTGTACCCCAAGAACACATCCAAAGTCTCTTTGAATCAATGCCGAGGCGTTTGGCAGCGGTGATCTCCAACAATGGCGGCTACTCTGTCTACTGATTCTGGCAGGAACCACACTTCCCAGAAGTCTATAAATTTAATCATTTAATACTTGATCAACATGTTATCTACAAAATAAATTTTGTTGTGCTATCTCTTGTCTTTCTTGGTGTTGCATTTACGGTGGCCAGCAGTGTATTAATTGTAACTATTTAATAAAAAATAACTAAAATAATTTTTTTTACTTAATCTGGTATTGAGTTAAAAACATTTTTTATATTACCTGTTCTACATAGAATCAGTTTATATCTAATTAATAAAATGGAATAAAAGTTTCAGTAAACTGTCTAAGCATCTAAAATTTTTTAAGATTTTCTACAGTTTCTGCTATTTTACATTAAACTGTAGCCCGTGAAATATCGAACAACAGTACTATACTTAAGTCAAATGTCAATGTCAATGTTCAACGATCAAAAACATTATATCAAACCCTAACCATTAAACCAACCACTTCTCTTGGAATTTCATAATAATGCATGATTATATATATATCTAAGTTATTGATCTCTAAATCGTAATTCTTCCTTTTGTATTCAGAAGTTTTTCTTTCTATTGTTTTCAAAAACATTTTTATAGCCCTTACTTTTTTATTTAAAAATAACAAGACTTAAATTTCTAAAAGGGAAAATATTTAGATTTTACGCCCCTGGAATCCCCTTTAGGAGTCAAATTCCGTAAAACCGTTTCATAGTAGATGCCTACTCAACAAAAAGAAGATGCTTGCCTAATTTCAAGTCTGTACATCTAATAGTTTTAAGATGTTAGTTAGATCACCCTTAGGAGTCTGTTTTTGCGAAATCCATTCTTAGGGACCTCTACTCTATAGAACAAACAAGTTTACCAAGTTTAAATCAAGTCTAACAGTCCAAACAGGAAATTTTGACAGTAACGCCTTCAACATCTGTGGGGAATCGATTTCCATTAATAATGTTCTTAATCTCTATTCAACAAAGGGACCAACTTGCCAAATCTCAAATTTAAAAACAGGAAATTTATATATATGACGCCCCCGTAGCGCCTCAAGCTCCTTTAAACATTCGATTCCCTCAAAATTCATTATTAGGGGGGTATCTATTCAACAGAAGAAACATGTTTTCTAAGTCTTAGATTTGTAAGTCTAATATTAAAAATAAACGGGATTTTTTATCCATTACGCCCTTGTAACCCTCGGAAATTCCCTTGTGTGATGATTTCTGCAAAACCCGTTCTTATCAGATCTCTATTCAACAAAAGAAACATGCCCAACAAATTTCAAGTTTGTAGGTCTAATATTTTTCGGAGATCTCACCATAAATGAGCGAGTAAGTCACTTTTTTTCTCCTAAGTATATTGAGGCCGCATTAGCCTAAAGGTCAAGGTAACGGACTCATGGCTGGCGTGTCATGAGTTCGAGCCCAGTACCACTGTCAAACCCGTAGTGTAGGGTAGCGATGCAAATCTGTCGAGAGCTCAAACGTGCTCCCGTTAGTGTGGTGTGATAGTTAGGATAGGGGGTTTAAGCTCAGGTGTTGTCCAAGTCACTTGACCATGGTTGAAAATTACGAGGTCCGTCACCGAAGGCTCTCGTGTAGCTGAACAGTGTGACGTTAATATTTAATTCACTCCTACGTATATTTTCTTGTAGATAGATATCTAATGAAGTTATAGGATTCCTTAAACAATTAATCGCTTTTAACAAAGAATTTATTTTATACTGTTTCTTCGAACGTGTGTCTCAGATTTTGATATTGATTTTTTATAGAACGTTTCCGGTTTCTTCCTACCCTACACAAATATGCACTTGACCCAGCCAATGACCCTTATAATGTTAAACCAAGGTCAAATGATGAGATCTGGACCTGAATTGGATCCTTACATTTCATGTTCACACTAAGCTAATGTAATGTTCCACGTGAGCAGTTTTGTCAACCCAGAGATAATAGACATCAGCCCCTACTACATGATGGCCTTGAATTTACTAGCAACCCCTCGTACCAGTCGTTTTTCTTCAAGTCAGTCGACCCCAGTCTTTGAATTAATCAGTTTGCTACTTAGAGACTCAAAAAGTAAATCATACAAAACAATCTTATACTACATGTTATTATAATCAGGGTACGAATGGTAGTATATGAAATCGTTTTAAGAAAATAATTGGAAGTGTTTTTGTACATAGTTCACGCCAATAATGAATGCGTTTATGAACTATGTTAGAAATTTAGAAAAATACTGAATGCGAACTATTGTATTTGAATTTTACTATTAAGATCTTCTCTGCGATGGGTTCTTTTTGAGTAATTTTTTAACAGTCATGTTAAGTCAGGAAAATATATACAGGGTGTCCGAGCTTAAGGTATCCCAAAGTTATGTCTTATTATTACGGGATTACTCATCAGAATGTTATTGTGACTGCGCATCCGTGGATTGAAATCCCCTCCGAGATTTTTTGAGTCTAGTCTGATCGGTCACACGTGCGTCCATTATTCGGCAATCGTGGACGATATACTTATTACACTGACTTCATTAGTAAAGATGTGTACGCCACAGCAAAAGGTGCGGTACGTATTTTGGTTAACGGGATTTAAATCAGTCATGCGTGTACAGTGACGTGTTTGAACAGAAGGGAATGTCGATCCTCCGACATCAAAATCTATCCATCATAAGGAAAGAGCTTTAAAGAAGACGGGAACTTTGGTATCTCAAACAGGCAAGTAAGGATATTTGCCAGGTTCATCAACAGTGTTGATCAACATCATCAACAGTGACAATTGTTTTGAGATCAACAGTGTCTTCTATCACGAAAACTTAAGGATGTGATAGAAGACACTGTTGATCGTGTGCGGGATTCATTTTGTAGGAGTCCTGATAAGTCTATTAGGTAAGTCAGTAACGACATTCTGTTCGAACACGTCGCTGTACACACGTGACCTATTTCAATTCCGTTAACCAAAGTACACACTGTACCTTTTGCTGTGGCGTTTACATCTTTACTAATGAAGTTGTGACGGATCTATGCGGTCTTTTACTAACCTCTTCTTTTTTCCCTTAAAGCAATTTATTTATTTCAACCAATCTTCACCGAGAGCCAGGCGTGATTTATGTAAATAAGATACATTATATAAGTTCGGTCATCGCGAGTTAAGAGGTTAAGTGATAGGAAGTGAGAAGTCAAGTGAATTAAAGATCGAGAAGTCAACACGAAGTTGTTGACAAGTGTAGCTAGCCTGATACGTGTGGATGTACGTGAAGAGAAGCGGATTGAAAATAGTGAAATTCATTATTACTGAGTATGGAGTCTTCACGAATTCTTCCAGCCATGAAAAAGGCCTGAAGTCGTCACGAAAGAACCGCCGCTGTGAAATATAAGGTCAGTGATTCTGTTTAAGAAAATCAGATTAGTATCGTATGGTGTAGTTGTAATTGTGCGCGGTTAAGCTTTCCTAGATTCAGTTGAAAAAAATTCTGTATATTCCGCTAGTATTGATACCCCACTTCATTACTCCATTCTCACTAATTTATCTTAACTTAGATTGTGTTGTGTCTAAACTTATTTACTGCTAAGCATCAATAAATCTGTTTGAATTGCAATTATGTCTTTTGATCATTTAAGTCCGCCTACACAGCCAGCCGGATTTTCAAATAGATAGGAAGGTATTAGTGTAAGGGGTGGCTACAGGTCACCACAAAGTTAGTGTAAAAGTTCATCGTCTGCGATTGCCGAATAATGCGCGCACGTACGGCCAATCGGACAACACTAAAAAAAATCTCGAAGAGGTTTCCAATCCACGCATTCACAATTTATTACATTTTGAGGGGTGGCTCCGTAATAACAAGCCACAACTTTTGGATACTTTAAGCCCGGACACCCCGTATAGTATTCATCACATAGTTATGGGTTTTTGAAGACATATAAACAACGTATAGATTCTTTACAGATTATTTTGCTAAGTAAACTTTTGTTTCTTTTTTAAAGAATAAAAACTGGACAACTTATTCCTAAGCTATTTGTGAATATTTGAAAATATCCCCCACTTTGAACTAAATAATTTATTTGATTTGTAATGTACTTTTGTAAAATCCTGGTATATACATCTATATCTTGAAATACTGTATTCAAATATATAGAAGTTGAATATAAAAATTTTGATCTTTATCGAACAATGCAATGGCTTCAAAGGATTTTTCCAAATTAAGAATTTTAATCTTCTTTCCCACAAAATATCCCCCTAATCAATTACTTAAAAAAAAGATTTTTTAGAGGGTCTCTGTAGTTAGGGTTAAATCTAAATTAGTGATACGTCGGTTGATGACAGAAGTAGATAGAAATTTTTAAGACCAGCTTTCAATTAATTCTAATTCATGTTTCATGATTATTTTTGTAGTTGAAATCTATATATTTTAATGTTATCTTAGTTGTTGTTGTAACAATTTAATATATGTTGCTGTTTCATTACAATTTTATTTATTTTTAATTATAAATCTTTATTTATATTATGATCATAAAAATATAGTTAATTTTTTTTCTTAGTGAATAATAAAGCTAAAAAAGAAGTTTACTACGGAACATTTCGCGGATTCCACCTCTTGAGATAATTTTTTGTATAATATCTTTCTTAAAAAATTCGCAATTACTTCTATCCTTTATGAACCTTAATGTATAATTTACAGACCAAATTCAACAATTTGTTGATTTGGCAACTTTACTATTTACAACCGAAATATTTCATTTTGTAAATCAAATTCAATACACCAGATATGACTTTTTTCCCCCACAAAGAACTCAAATTCAAACTTCTACAAATGGAATTTATCTTTTTTTAAATTTAATTCCACGATTGCAAATTAGCTTTTAATATTTAAAAATAGCCGCCCATCCGGTATAGTGGTCAGTGAAGCTGACTGCGGTGCCGCAGGGACTGGGTTCGAATCCCGGAGAACGCATGGATGTTTGTGTTGTAATCCTTTCTCTTCGGTCTGTGTTGTTTACCCCCGTGTTATACGTTCGGTGATGCACGGGGTTTATAAATGTTAAAAAAAATATTTAAAAATAATTCTTTTTTTAAAATAATTTCAACTATTTGGAATTAAGGTTCATGTTTTCCTTTGTAAATCAATATTTTTTAAAGAATAAATTACTTTTAATATGTAATCTCAATTCTTTGAAATTAAGCTTATGTTTAAATTCAATTTTCCCATTTTGCTAAAGTGAAATTTTAAAACAGAACTTATTTCTTTAGATTATGCATTCGAAACTGTGTAAACTGTTAATGAACATAAAATCCATATAGTATTAAATTTTTTCATTAAACAATCAATATCAGTATTTATAGATTTATTATTTTCAGTTATAAGCATTATATTTACTTCACTTTGTAGTGTCAGAAATAAAAATAGTTCCACGAGAACCTAATAGGCACAAAAACTAAAAGTTAATCTTACTTCTTGTTAATGTAAAAATTGATGCTAATAACATTAAGTTTGAACTATTTATTCATGTGGGAGGAAAAAAACACCAAAAATCGTGTATGAAATTGATCGAATATTTTTTTGATGACCTTGAAAATAATATACGATTCAAGGTCGTTTTCGAATGTTCTAGATCCTCAAATTAAGAAGAAATCAGTTGAATTCGAAATTAGTCCCAAAAATCTAGACAATTGCCTTCTCTTAGAGGAAAAATAAAATACAAAAATTGAACCGTATTTAAAAATATCTCAAAGAATACTGTTAAAAAGGATTGCGTTTTGAAATACAAACGCGTAGAATTAGCTTACAATTTGGCAACACGTGCAGAATCTCTTTAAAAAAAATTAAAACTTGTGTGATAAGCACAATTTAAATATTCAAAAAATATAACCGTTTCATTTTTTTATCAGTCATTCTGTAAGAAAATCATATATAATATTATCATATATAATAACTAAATCACAAAAACTAACTGAAATCTTAAAAAAAAATTATTTTTTTTTGATTAATTTAAGAGTTGTTTTAAAACAATGTTGTTATGATGATCAAATTAAAGATCCTCACGCAAGATTTTTTATAAAAAAAATGTTCAATAATCCTCTAAAATTTCAAAAATTAAGAATAGTTGAACATAAATAGTTAAATTTCTATAATTTAATCAATAATTAACGTATCACTAATATAAAGAATTTATTGTATTTTATATCATTTTATACATTTTTTTTTGTCGTTTTATTACATAATTTTTATGATTTATTTAATCTGAAACTTTTGTTTTCTTTTAATTATGAAAGAAACATTTTTATCTTTATCCCTCTCTATTGATACAAATTAAAACATCCAATCAGCAAAGAGAATTGATTTTTGCTTGTGTGCGCCCTTTAAAAATCCTTGATTAAATATAAAATACCACTTTAAACAGGTTTATAATACATAATTATGAACTTCTAAAACTGATTAACATTAAACGATCTGTGATGTATTTGAATTAAAAAAAACATACAATCTGAAAACATCTATATCGGTCTTAAGCTATTTTACCTTTAATATAATGAAAAATAAGTACCATTATATTACATAGGAAAAATATTAATAGAAAATTTTGCTTATATTTATTTGAACACAAAAAAAAAAAAAGAATTTTGATTAATTTATGGAATTAATGCCTAACGCGTTTGAAAACTTTTCAGAACTATATACTTCTAATAGTAAATTCAGGTTAAAAGTATCCTCATCATTTTTTAAAATGGCTTTATAATTTATTTTTTAGTTACTCTTAAAAACTTATTGTAGAATTTTCATTAATCTCTTGAAATGTATTTGTTATAAATAGTTTATTTTAAAAGATTCACCATTATATCAATTAAGAAATTATATATCTAGCCTTTATCAAAGTAAATAACACTTGCATATTTAAATTAACCTTCATTTTCTTTTTAAAATTCATGAATAATCATTTCCTAATACTTAATCATAAATTTAATAAATAAGTTCCAGTTAATTAGTTTTTTTTTTTATTTAAAGTACACCAATATCCATGCTCACACAATAATAATTTATATTTAAAATGATATTTTGAATTGCATTTTAGTTATTTTACGAACTATAATAGACACTATTTATGAAAACTGACGATAAATATTAAAATTATCACTTTAAGAATTTATGCTCATTATCCATCCAATTCTTTAACACCACAATTTAAATAATATAAAGGATGATGAGAGCTCTTTTGGAAAATAATGAGGTCGTTAGCAGTTCTTCCGATAGATGGCGGTAGTGACGTCGAAACAAGTAGTTCAGCTGTGGCCAACTGTTGCTCAAGGGAGGAGCCGATGCAACAGGTTGTTCGCATTTTGTTCAAGTTGATACATTTCCTTTATTTTCGCCTTTTTTACGATTTATGAGAGGAATTTAATTTCTTCCGAAGACATTCTTGAATATCTCCACACGCTCGGAGTGATTATACCCCGCCGGCGGCTCTACTGGGTGAGTACACCACTATCCTTTTCGGCGTCCCTCATCCTCGTATAAGATGCTTTCCATTTATAATATTTATTTTGAAATAGAAATTTTATGTTCTATTTTAGATGTGGTATTGATGTTTGTTTTGTATTTTTATTTTAATCAAGATTTTAGCATATTTTTAGTTAAAATAAATAATATGGTGAAATTATTTTTGGAAAAAATAAAAAGAAAAAAAGATGGAGGATGAGACAGCAATGGATGAACTACATTAAAATATTCTACTCGAATTTGTTGCTATACACAAAATGAGTTTTGATTTTTTTCGTTTGGTAGACGAATTTCATGCTTTTGTTTATCATTATTAGTTTAACATTAGAGTTGTATTCATTGAGAAAATATAGTAGAATTTTAGATAATTGTGTAATGAAACCGAATCAGTTAATTGAATGGAAAATTGAATCGGTTATGATGTACGAATTAATTCGAATTTATGTAAGAAATGCTTAGGTTTAAAAATAAATAAATTTCGCAACAAAAAATATAGCAGGGTAAAAAACTTAAACTCTATGTTTGGCAAAATATTTAATGTTATTTCTTGATATTTATATCTATTTATTACCACTTTATACCTGATATATATATAATTTAGATTTTATATAAAATGTTAATTTTTTTAGGTATAAAAAATGAGAAAAAAATTATACTGTAGATCGGAAAATAATTATTTTGGAATATATTATAAAGTATTATACTAATTCCACAAACAATTATAACATAAAGCAATATATTTTTTCCGGAAAAAATTTATATTAGTTTTTAAGAAATAATATAAGGAGTATTTAAATAATTTTTTTAAAAAATAAATCTTCTGTGTGTATTTGTTGAAAGTGTCTAAAATATGATCTTTCATTTAATGCATAATAAATTATGTCTATATATTTCAAATGATGCGTATTTTATATAAATATAAATATATTTATATTGAATTTAATGAAGTTCAGCTGCTAATACAGAGTTTAGTTTATATTATTTGATTTCATAAAATGACTATTTTTAGATTTCATTTTTGAGTTATTATTATATATTTTTCCGAGATATTTTTGTAGATTCTCTCGGAAATTTCTAGAACATATGTGATTAATTTGTGATTATATATTTGTAATTCCATATTTCCCTGTCTGTAGTTGTTGCTTTGATTTAAAGGAAAATTTTACATATTAATGCTTCTTAAAAATTCATTTTCTGTCAAAATACAAGAAAACCGATTTGTAATATATACCAAAGAATAAATACGTTACTAAAAGGTGTAAAATGATGAAATAATTCCAAGAAAAAAATTTAAGATCTCAATTTTCCTCACCGCTCAAATATGAAGCAAAATGCATTTTTTAAATGTTGAATAAAAATATAATGCATAAATAAAAATATGCTCCAAATAGTTATGTTAATTATTTTATTAAGCCTGCGTGTAATATGTTATTTTTTTAGTATTAATATTAATGGACATCATAGGTTTTAATTTAACACGCAATTTTAATGATAGATTTTGAGTAAATATACACTGATTGTATATGTATATTACTGAAGTGTAAGCGAAAAGCTAATATTCACTTGTTGTTGATATTTATGAAATTGAGGTGAAGGGTAGCAAATTGTTTTATATTTTTATAAATAGTCTTAAATTAAGAATTTTTCCATAAAATATATTATTTGCATAATAGTTTTGATTGTTTTTATGAATTGTTTATTTTAAGATGGAATCATATTTTCCTTACTAAAAATAATTACACTGCTGATGTCAGAATTTACTATTTGTGCATCATTTTGAAGTTAATAATTTTTAAATTCCAATGCTGATTATTAATTATTTATCAGATCAATAAAGTAAAAAAAAGTATATTATACATCATGGTGCTTTAATATTTAATTTGAAACTAACTATTTAAGACCTTTTTTGTAACATAATTTGTACCTATTTCATACCACTATTTTGAATTACCAATTCATATTATATGAAAGCTAAGTTACAAAAGTTTAGATAATTTTACTTAGAAGTAATTGTTATTTAGAAATTAACAGATTTTAATATCCTGTTATTACCACTTATTACTATAGTGGATCTCAATTACTTTGAACTTCATTTGTTACCTATAAATTAACATCTAAAAACAATATTAGGTAGTTTTATATTTAAGCTGATTTTAGAGATGAACACTTTGCACACATTAATGAAAATATATAGTCCTTTGTTAAATAAAATAAAAGAATCACCTAAACTGTAAAATTCTCAGTTTTGTAAACAAAACCTTTCTTTGAGTGGGGCAAATTTTTATTTGTTTTTTTCCCAACCTTTAATAATGATTTGAAAATCATTTTATGATTTATTGTTTGGAGAAGGCAGACGTTATGGATATTTTCCTGTGTATACTACTGTGTCGATGGTTTCATTAATGATAGGATTAAATAAAATTAAATAAATATTATTTCTACTTTAATTTTCTTTTCCTAAAGTATTTTCAATAATTTAAGCTGTGAAATATTTATATAAATTATTAAATAAATCAAAAATGCGCTTTGAATTTTTTTAAAAAAATGAAAAAATGGCTTTATATATATATATATATATAATGCCATGTACACACACAATGAACATTTGTAAATCCTTTCACTATATAAAGAAAATAGGAAATGGAGGATATATATACTAAGAATTATGTAACACACACACACACACACACACACGCGCGCGCAAATCATGTAAATTTATTTTACTTAATTAAGTAAAAACAAAACTTGCTGAATTAATCGAAGAAAACCTTTTAAATGGAAGTATATTTTTACGTTTATTATAAAGCAATATGTCTAGAAGTGTTGATAGGAATTAACATTATAGCAATACGTTTAAAAGGGGATAAAACGATTGGCACTTAATATATTACCATGTTTTTATTAACTCGCTTTCTGGAATGTCTGTCCGGTGGTGTGGCTACAGCGGACGTGGTTGAAGCGGACACACGCATAAATATGATAGTGTATTGGGGATAATAGGTAGTATTTAAAATTTTTCCGACATGAAACTTTGTAATAATTTTTCTAGTACTAGCTGTGTTCGTTTTTATTATTATTTGTTTTCGTGCATTATGCCTATAAGTCAGGAAAAGACACATTTACAGAAACTCTAATTATGGTTATTTGTGGATATAGTTATTTCGATTTTCATAATGTTTCCATAAAGAGTCATGCTATACGAGAATAAGTTATCAGAGATCTATTTGTATTGAACCAAAATCCTTAAATAAACTTTAAAAATCCTTCAAGATATTCTGCGATAAAAATGGAACATTTTAATAATACTATACAAGATAAGCCATTTACTTATGATTTTATATGGGATCAAAAATGTAACCTTTAGTTTTTGTTCCTTAAAAAGTCAATATAATCAATGCAAAAACAGTATAATATATTTAAACAGCAAATACTTATACAATATATTTAAACAGCAAAAATCGAATATATTTAAACAGCAAAAACAGCTGCAGTGTTTCTTTTATTGACTGATACATTAATAACTAAATTTTTTTCCATTCAATTCAAGATTTTTCTTCTGTTCTTCCGTTATGTGACTAATGAGAGTTTGGTACAAATAAAGTGTTTTGTGTAGTATGCAATAAAATAAAATAAAAATGCATTGATTAGAGGAATCTAATAAAAATATAAAAATATATCGTTTTAAATTACATATTACAAAAATATGAATTAACATTGAATAATATTATTTAGTAATCGAATTAATAAACTCAAAAAATGTTTTTGAAATAATCTTTTTAATCTCAAAATATACATTCACCGTTTAAGGAAAATATTCATCTGTTTAAAAATGCTTAAAAACTCAAGTTATCTCCCTTATTTTTTCAGATAGATTTAAATTACTTTTTCCAAGATTAACTAATGAAATTGGTTTCCTAATAATTATCACAAATTTAAATGAAAATAAATTTAGATATTGTATGGTAAAGGATTTCAAATACGAGATAAGCGTAAAAGAGTTTTAATGTGTTGTTTTCTGTAATTTTAATAGAATGTATGGTAAACAGCGTTTACAGTAACCAAGATAAATTATTTAAATTTTATTTGACAATTTGTTTTCTTGTAATTGGTGACTGACATTGTTTGGAATTGTGATTTTGTAAAAGTGTAAAAATGAATTATTCTAAATATTTAGTGTCAGTTGAATCATATTACACTTATAAAATTCCTTAAAAGTATTTTTAGAATAAAAAAATAATTTAAATGCAACTTTTGAAAGACAGAAGAATGATATATTTACAAAATATTCCTCTTTTATAGAATTCTTCCATAATAAGAATATTTTGCCTACATAAAAAAAAAAATAATAAAGCTACATAAAGCTAATAATAAGTCTTCATAAAGCTAAGACTTTTCTACAGATTCTGTACTAGAATTTTTGAAGTATATAAATTAGTAGTGGATTTATTCATATTTTAAGACATCAGTGTAGTTAAATTTTAACAAAAAACACCCCTTATTTTAATTAATTGTAACTCTGAAAATAATTTAAATTTTTCAAAACATTTAATTTTATCACTGTAGAGAAATCTTAGCTATTTATAGGAAAAATATTATTTTTATAAAAGAATTTTCCTTAAAAGGATGTTTTGAAAATAAATTATTCTTTCTTCATTTGTTGCCAAAAAAAACTGCATCGAAATAACTTTTTCTTGTAATAATATTCTTAAAAACAATTTAGAGTGTAGGAAATACATATATTATAATTAAACTGACACTAAATATCAAAAACAATTATCTCTCTATTAATATACTTTTTCAAAATCATGGTTCCAAACTTAGTCACTTTAAGTATTACAATTAAAAACTTTTATGTTTCTAATTTTTAGAATAAACATGTTGTGTAAAGTTCGCTCTCTTGCTCAAATAGTGCTCTAAAGGAAAAGCAACATTTACAGAAACTCACAACTGGCGAATCTGTGGAGAATGTGCTGACGGTATTGGGTTTCCCTATGGATTAGATTGAGCTAGTGATTTAATAACTCTGGATGACTCGATCCATTGCACTATTAATCTATCTAATAGTATGACACTCTCTCGTATTATACATCAACGTAGTGTCATAGTAATTGCGCTCATTCATACATTTGTCAGATATGTAATAATGAAATTAGCTCATTTCGCATGCTTATTAATTATAAGGATAGGGTAAGCGTATTTGCATAAAGATGTGCATTTGCTGAGACTTTAGAATTTTTTTTTCAACATGAAAAAAATACCAATAAACTATAGAACAAAAAACAAAGATGCTTTATAGGCTGTATAAATTTTTTCTTTGAGTTTAATTTATTGATATTTGATTCAAAAAATATGCAAAGAGTAGTGTTAGATATAAATATTTTGACAAAGTATATAAGGGATATTGAAGAGAAAATAATATATTTTTTAATAGTAGTGCATTCAAAAATTGCGAACAATTAAAGATTTTTTTAAATAGTTTAATTGTTTGTGACTCTTTTTCTGTCAAACAATGTTGATCATTTACAATTATTAATATGTTTTAGGATGTTTTTGTCTCTTAAATGTATATAAATATGTTTGAAGGTATTTATAAATATTTGTTTTGTGACGTTCTTTCTTCAACAATTTATGAATGTTAGCAACTTCAGAAGTATTCATGAAACACAGACTAGTTAATTTTATAAGCAATTATTATTTAATAGGACACAGTACGATTAATTTGACAGATACCGGTCAAAAATTCAAATGAATTTTTTTTTGCCCAAATTATTTTTATGTAATTTTCTATAAACTCGCAAAATTTGAAAGCTCTAAGTTAAAACAATTCAGAGTTACGAAAACTATTATGTTCATTTTCCTTCATATCCCAATAACAAATAAAAACTTTATATGGATTTATCTCAGAAAGAAAAAAATTACTAATTTATCTTCATTTAAAATGCTAAAGTTTTTTTTTTATCGTGCCTAATGCTTTGAATTTTTTTTACCTATTGCTAATAGTACAGGTAACAAAAAAGGTATGCATTTTTGAATCAAAGCGATGCTTATTTTTTAAGAAATAGTTGAATTTAGAATTTACACATTTTTGAAAAAAATTTCAATAATCATTCAGAAGAAAATATATGCTTTACGAATTTCAATCATGTTGGCAGTGCCGGTTTATGCACTGGGTGCTTGGGGCAGATACCTAGGGACCCAGACGAACCCAGAAAGACCCGGATAAGCTGGACTTAACTAGATTTTCTGGTTATAATTTTGACCCTCCACTGCCAAGGGGACCTGTAGATTTTCTGCACCATGGGCCCAAAATGAGCTTAAATCGGCACTGCATGTTAGCAAAAAACCATGCTAACTTTTGTTATACTTAGCTTAAAGTGCTTTTAAATCAAATTTTATGTTTGCACGTGAATTTTTGTAGAAGGAATGGTATTTTAAATTGTTAGCTTTTTTTTATGGTTTTTTGAGCACGAAATCTGTTTTACGTAACCCATATACATTAGTTACAAATAAAATAAATTAAAAACCATTAATTCAGAAATTTTTGAATAAATCGTTCCATGTCCCCTTAAAATTTTTATTTTGGACTATTGTAGCAAAAATCTCCCTACAAGCTGTAATTTGTGGTGAAAGCTCTTTTGGCTCTCGAACTTTTCTGTGTGCTCTTATGATTTCGAATTAATTTTTTCTCTCTTAATATCACACATTTATTATTTTATTAGTTATTTGGTTTAAAATAAATAAATCTAGATTCTCTGCAAAAACTTACATGAAACAATAGTTACATAATTTAGTAAAAATCTTTAAAGACAAATAATTTTTCAAAAAAATTATTAAACATTTCTGTATTGTAAGTATTTTTAGTGGAATTGTTAATTTTAAACAGCTTTGCCGAAATCTTATTTTTTAAAAATATAATTTGAAAGCTTAAGTGCAAAATAAAACTGATTCACTAAAATGAAGAAAATAATAATATCTGTGGATGAGAAAATTTTTGTGAAATGTTTGGGATTTTTTAATTTTTATGTGTATTTTAAGAAAAACATTTTTAAATTTGAAAAAAAATGCTGTAAATAGAAATACATTATGATTTATGCTTATTTATACTCTAATATTTTATAAGAAATTTATTGCTATGTGTATCAGAATGACTTATTAAATAATTTGTTTTACATATTAAAAATTTAGCTGTCCGTAAATTTTTAGTGAATTAAAAACTTCAGTCAAAAGTTTTTGTAATTAAACTGGCAATTAATGATCAAAGCAACGTAAAATCTTGCTTAGCTTATGTCTCGATTATTAGGCCTAATGTGTGTTATTATCTGTTTATACCATGCTAAATTTCAAATCTTATGTTAATCTGATGTGTACATTATTTGTACTTCTTAAAAGTGAATTTTTATATTGTTTTTATTCTGATAAACATGTACGAAATGAAATTTTCATGAATTTTAATTTTTGCCCTGCTATTAAAAGTAGTTTAAAAGTAATTAACTAATTTTTTGAGGTTCTTGTCTTCTTAAAAATATTTTTTCAGTTGTTTCGTTATAAACGCCCTAAAATTAATTCTAAATTGATGATATCAAGATAATTTGTAGACAGCTTAAATTGCATTTAAGATTATAAGAAACTTTTCATTGAATGAAATTGGAATATTATTTCTCTTATTAAACAAGTACATCCTTGTGTATTTGTGAATTAATTTTTTAAAAAATTCTAATTAAAACTTTTTGAATTCATGCTCAAGTGTTTCAAATCATATTCAGTCTTCTGAAAAACAATTTTATCCTTTCAAAAGCGATTTTAATATTTTGAAAATCGATTTCATCTTCCTAAAATATTTTACATTTTTTAACCTACCATTTACCTAACCTTTTAATTTTTTCACCTACCATTTCAAGTCAAACATTTTATACAGATGCGTTTTCTTTAATTTTGTTTCCTGGGAAATATATATATATAAATTTGTTACCTTCATTTTAAGGTGTAAATATAATTTTAAAAAATAATTTTAATGCTTTCAAAATTAATTCGCAATTTATTTAAATTGTTTAAAATAATCAAGGACTTGATTTTTGTATAGTTATATTTTTAGTAGCATCACTAAAGTCCAGCAAATTATATAATCTCTTTTGAATTTATTGATGTTATTAAACATTTGTTGGAACTATTTTCTAACAGAATTTCCTACAACTAATTCTACCGCCGTTCAATCTTTGCCCCAAATTAAACCTTACCCTGCAAATCCAACCAACCTGAATGACTGCATAATTCAAGTTATTGCCTATTTACTCTGTAAAAGAAAAACTAATTTGATATTATTTTAACGTTCTCATAGCCCCATGTGATTTAAAAATCCATATTTTCTTTTACCACAGCATCCGTAACTGAAAGAAATCAATTCGTGAAAGAAAAGTTTACTTAAGTATTATACTTTTCACCATTTTCGATAAAAGAAAATATATCACCGATTCTAAAAATGTCACCAAATGCCGTTATCGTTATAAATACTATGTTCGAACGTGCGCGGGAACAGTTTCCTTTATAGGATGTGTGTCATAGCATTTGGCGACGTCTTTTATTTGACGAAATTGGTCTATGCTAGGATTCGTAAGTGTCCCCCCCCCATCAATTTATTAAACACTTTACTTAATTTATCTCTCTTTTTAAAAAAGTTAAAATCGTATATATAATGTACTATGTCTCTAATTAAAATAAGAAGGGGCATTCTTTAAAAGCATTTCATCCACTTTCATTTTCTAATTTAGTACCAATCTAGGTCCTAAGTATCATACTGGTGGAATTTGATTTCAATTCCTAAACTAAGTGTGAAACGTGCTTAAATCTCTTCTACCCTGTGGCCCAGCTAAAGGTGTGGAAGGAACTAAATGATCATACGACATGATGAATTCCAATTATTTTATTTATCTCTATAAACAACTCAAACACAAATAACACTATAAATAAGATAATTCAATTCAGTAATAAAGCGAGAGAGAGAGAGACGAGATTCGTGTTTTGGCGAGAATATACTCAATAATGCAGCTCTACCTTTAATCTTACTTTTCACAAAGCTTACGTATTTAATGTCGCACTATTAGTTTAACACTCTAAACATAACTTAATTTAAGGTCACAGTACCTGAACTCATGCAGTATTCTATTGAATTCAAGTTGACTTTAACACTTCTGGTTAGCTAATCTTATCACTTTCTTGTTATCTAAACTTCTGGCTTCCTTACTTTTTGTTTACGTATACACTTCACTGCCAATTCACTTTACTTCTAATCTACTCACAATTCACTAACTCTCAAACACGCGAATAAGGAATATATATATTACACTTTTTTTGCATATCACGTTTTCTTCTTTTAGAAGAAGATTGGTTAAAAATGCTGGGCTAAAAGAATTCCCAAGAGGATTAGTGGAAGAGCGCGTATAGATCCGTCACAAGTGTTAAGTGCCATATTGACTCCTTTTAGTCAAAACTACCTCATAATAAAGACTTTCGGTACTTACGTATCATTTCGTCGACCAATTCCGCCAAGTCAAAAAATGTCGCAATGCTATCATCGTTATTATTAAGGTATCCGACTGGTTGCGACAACTTTTTTTTAAAAAAAAGGAGATATGGGGATTTTTTTTTGTTATTTTTAGATTTGTTTAGTGCATTTTAAGAAAAATGTGCTAAAATTAAGAAGAGAAAAAGAAATTATTACTACTAAAATGGGAAAAAATAGGTAAAAATTG
Organism: Trichonephila clavata; assembly: GCA_019973975.1. Classification (NCBI taxonomy): domain Eukaryota; kingdom Metazoa; phylum Arthropoda; class Arachnida; order Araneae; family Nephilidae; genus Trichonephila; species Trichonephila clavata. The sequence goes on from BMAO01031810.1 coordinate 76,612, forward strand.
ACAAAAAAATAGCATAAACATGACCCATTCTGCACCAAAGGTTTATAAACAAATTTTCAATTTTTTCAATCTAATGTGTTGCTATATTATTCATTTTTGAAATGACCCAGGACAAGAGATATTTTCTTTTTTACAAAAACTATATGAAATATAGCTTGAAGCTACATATCTCGGTTACTATATGAAAATGCTTCTTAAAAAGACAGTGTTTATATTCACATAAGGGACTGTAAATTTTGTAACAAAACAGTGATTGATAAATCTGAATGTTAAAACAATTCTACTGTTATACAGAACTTACACAAAAAATTTCAGTTAATTATGTTCAAAACTTTTTTAGCAATCGCTGACCCCGTTTGATTATTTTCAAAAAATCACATTTCGAGTCAAACGCGTTTTAAAGTATGACATCTTGCTTAAAGTAATGGCATCTGCTTTTGCTAAAACACTTGTAGTTTTTGTTCTAGTGAACGGAAAATGATAAACTTGGTATTTTTATAAAGCTAATAAGATGTCCCATCAAATAAAATCATTAGAAAATTTGTCAATTTTTTTACAAAATTCACAATTTTAGGGGATACATTAATTAACAATTGCCACACACGTAATTAAAATACGAAAAGTATGCCCTTTCACAATAAGTTTACTCATCTCCAAGTTTCATTATACTGTGAGGTTACTATTTCTTCAGAAACGAGTCTTATAAAAATAGGAGTGAACCCTCGAACTCAGACGAGCGTTCGTGTGTTTTAACATTATCTCCCGCGGGCCACAAGGAATTCTTCAATGAAAACTTTCACTGCGCTGTTACAATTCATATATCACACCATTCGCTCCTAGGTGTAGATTTGATTTATTTACATACAAATTTCCACTTCCTAAGATTTATAAATAGAGCCAGTCACGCTTGGTGTGGTTCGCAAATGAAAAGGCACACACGCATTAATTCATTTACACACTCCCATCATATCGTAATTAAATTGCTTTTCTTTGCCGTATTTTCATTTCTTAATTAATTCCAGAACCCCGAAAAATCGGGGCTCGCCGTAGTTTTCATTTCCTCTTTTAATTCCGCACTCCGCCTATGGATCCAAACATCAAAGGGATTCGTTTTGGGAGGAATCGTTGAGCGAGTCCGGGAGGGAAAGTTTTCGTCTCTCCTCCCTCTCTCTCATTCTTTTATGAATGGTAAACGTATTTATTGTTCCGATTTTGGGAAGGGAGAAGTTCGTGTTCTTTGGAGAAAAGATTGGGTTTTGGAAGAGTAAGAAAGTGAGCATATATGCGAATACAACGGGGAATTGGCAAAGGGGATTATTGTGTATGGAAAACAAACTTTCAATATTTTCCCCTTTTCCCCCTTTTTCCACTTTGTGATTTCATAAAGCAAAGTAAACAGGAATACATAGAAGAATATAATTTTGCTTGTATAAAGTTTTCTTAAGGTAAGGGCTACGTACAGTACCATGATTTTGAAAAAAGGGTATAAATCAGGGGTCGATGACCTTATAGCTGTGGCGTGCCAAACCAATCTACCAATATGATTCAGCGTGCCACACAGCAGAACATTTTTTAAACAATTCGATTCTCGTGATTATGCATGCATATTTACAGAACAGAGGTCAATACTATAGTTTTACAGTTTTATTATATTTTAATTATGCCTCATTTAAAGATATTTCTTAATAAAAAATAAATAAACGGCATAAAATATAACTATTTCTTCAAAAAAAAAAATTCAAATTGTACATATATCAGCGTTTTTTAAACTTTTAATATTTGCGACTCAATTTTCAATCATAATTTTCATTACGCCTCCCCCCTCCACCACTCCATACAATAATAATGTATTGAATTTATTAATAATATACTTTTATGCAAAACTACAATAAAATTTTAATTATATATACCGTGCAAATTATCAAGATAAGTATTAAATATTTTATATATGACAAGCCCATGGGGTCTCTGGTAATTATTAAACTTGTTCTTAACTTAGTATTGTTAAATTAATTATCCATTGCATTGTGCTGTATTGATACATAAGTGTATTATATCAGTTTCAATGTTTATTTTATTTTTTATTATGTCAGAATTTGTTTTGTTTTGCTTTTTTTCAGTAAATTCATATATATATATATATATTTAAAATAATGATTTGTTTTAAGACTTTTTGATATTCTCGCGATCCAAGTAATTCCTTTCATTACAGTTGAATAAAAAGATAAATAAAGGTTTTAATACAAACCTAGTGTTCGCACCCCTCTACTTTCATAACGCATAATCAGGTGTATAATTTGTGACTTTCAATTTGACAAAATTTTGAGCATTCAGTTTCTAAAACATTTCTTTGTGGGCTTGAAATATTTTTCATATGAGGAAAGAATTTTTACTTAGATATGTAGAACCAAAAGGGGAAAGCAAAGTATATGCGCATAATTTTCTCTCTTCAAAATATTAAATCACTCCAGCAGTGGGATTCAATAATTTACAAAACAGCTTTAAATTTGTCTTTAAAACTATCCTTCATATTATTTTGTAATTCCATATATGTCCATGATTCTGAAGATGTTGGTGAAGTAAGATCCGCTACAAGTTCATCAACTTCCCTCCCCTTAAAAATTAACAAATTTTTCGAATGGTTCAGAGTGCCACTGAGAATTATACCGTTATAGGTTGCCAATCCCTGGTATAAATGATTGATATTTAGTGTCAGTTGAATTTGAATAAACACATAAAATTGTTTTAAAAATATTACTACAAGAAAAAATTATTTTAATGCATGTTTAGAAAAAAATGAAAAAAAGAACGACACACATATATTTTCCTTTAATGCCTCTATAATAATAATATTTTGCATACATATAGTAGCAGTATCGGACTTTTATTATGGGATAGAAATAAAATTTTTAAAGTATATAATTTAAAAGTAGATTTATTCGTATTTAATTATATCAGAATAGAGAAATTTTAACAAAAGAAACCCATTATTATTTCAGGTAATCTTAACTCTAAAAATAATGGCATTTTTTAAGTGTTAGGTTCAACTGCGGTTTAAAAGTCCTAGCTGTGTATAGGCAAACTATTATTATTATAGAAAAGTTTTTTTTAAAGCAGAATGCTTAGAAAATACGCCATTCTTCCTTCATTTTTTTGCCAGGAAGTTGCATTTTTAATTTTCATAATGAAAGAGTTGTATTTTTTCGAGGAATTAATTGTAGTGATGAATTGATACATTCTCATTTCAGTACTATTATTTTAGAAAAAAGTTGTTAGTAGAAAATAATTTTATTAATGAAATGCATTGAAATTTTTTTTAAAAAAAGTATTTTATAATTTTGTAATCATTTGCCTATATGAAAATTCAAAATTTTTATATTTTATCAAATAGGAAAGCTTTTAGTTTTTTATAGAAGGAAGATTTTATTTTTAAAATGAATTCGATAATTGGAATGGAATGTGTTTTAATCTTAAAATAAATGGATAATGTTTTATTAAAAATTGTTATAATTAAAAAAAATTATATGTATTTCTTTAAATGAAATATTTTTCTTAAAGGTCTTCGTGATTCAATTAACACGAGGGTGATTGCCTTTGTTGCACCATATCTTCCAAAACCTGTAAATAAATAAATAAATATAAATAAATAAAACTTACAGATGTAAAATTTTACAAACAATTAATAAAGTTGCTTCAGCATCATTTTTATAGAGTTTCCAGGGGCCCCTATTGCAGAAAAGCATTTGAAATGTTTACGAAGTAATTAAAAATTCAATAATACAGTTAAATAATTTAAATTAAAATTTGAATTTTGTAACTAAAAAAACTCAATATACGATAAAAAAGGGTCTAAATATAAGAAAGAAGTTATTCTTTATCGATACAAAGAACAGATTAAAAAAATCCCAGGAGTTTCTTTACGAAATAAATTTTTCCGGTAGCATTTCTCGCCAAGAAGATCGCCAAATACGTCGCAGAATACAACAGCAGAAAAAAACCACTCGGAGAGTTTCAATAACAAGACCAAAAAAAAAAAAAAAACACGATTATATACCAAATTGTTTAAGGTGCCTAACCGAAATCCATTTTTATTCCATATCCATGTTCTCTCGAAATATAACAAACATATAAAAGAACAAAAAATATATATTAAAAAACTGAACAAGTGGGGCTAAATAATAAAATGCCCCAAGTTTTCAGTAGGTGCCCTTAGCGTGCTAGGATGCAATAAACGCGAATTGATCATCCATTCTCCGGCGTTACACGCAATATTGCATTTCTTTCTCTTCCGTTTGTCTGGCATTCTTTTATTTTTATTGTTATGATTACCAATAAGAATAAAGTGGATGGATATGCCATGCTTGTTGCAGGCATATATATATTCACATTTTAGAACAAAACTGGGCGTTGTGAAGTAGATAGTGTTGTTTCCCTCGCATTGAAAGTGATAAAAGGAGCCATCCGGTTGCCTTGATGTTTAATAGTTCTTAGGGTTGCTTGAAAATTTTGATTAATAAGTAATTTTAAGAAGAGGGATATTGCACATATTTAAAAAAAAACGGATTTTGAAAGAGGATAAATAAAAATTGTAAAATTGAGGGTTCTAGATTATTAACAGAATGGGCTCAATTCCTGTGACGTCACAATCACGTGATAACTACAATCAAGTATTTTCAGGCAATCAACTCATAAATTCATGTTACGTCACAGACTCGTGATAAATCCAATCATGTGTTTTTAGCTCTTGCTGTTGCCAACATTTCTTTTTGCAGAAACTTTTTTTGTTTTAAAAAGTGTATATTTGTCAACAATAATAGCGCACACAAGTAAGCAAAATACACTTGATTTAACCGCACATGAATAACCTAAGAATTTTTTTTTAAACTTTAAAAACTTTTTTATTAAATTTTTCTGTTTAACGTCTTAACTAGCTTGCCCGTACTGTGTATGAGCACTGATATTTTCTTTCTGTCTTTTAATTGTATATATATTTAATTCTTAAAGTGAGATTATTAGTGCTAGTGTTGTACGCGTCATTATTACATTAATCCTCTTGGGGAAACTTTGGGGCTAGCATTCACGTTAATTCACAGCCTCTCAAGAAGAAACCCTGATATTTAAATTAGTTCGACTACATAAAGTCAAGGTTTTGTAGATGTAAGATAGAAGCAGCCGGAGAGCTGTTGCGGTAATACGTAAGTGAGAATATTAGAATATTTCATTCACAAACATAGCGCGAGTTAAGGAAATAGTTGCTAAGATATTAAATTATTAGACTGAGGATCTAAGATAGATTGAATCAGATTTAGTTATCGGATCATTAGCGCTTGTTCTCTTTGTCTAGTTCACTTAGTCGCGTTTATTTAGAGTTATTTCCAGAGATTAGATTGCTCACTTTATATATCACTCCTAGGGTTTCCTTTTGTAGTTTCTCTTGTGGTTGCTTAAATGTGTTTGAAGAGAAATAAAATAGTAGTTGTTATGGAAGTTGCTGGTGATGCTTTGTTTCTCCCTACACCTTTAGGTAGGCAAGACGGTGATAGAGGGGTGCCAAATACACCACCCCCACAGTGTTTTTAAGAGATGCAGTTTGATTATGGTACTGAAATACTTCTCACGCGGGATTTTCTTTGTGGTGAAGGTGGGAATTTCCCCCTGAATTCAGGAATTTAGATTTTTGAAGAAATTCGATAAAGAACAGGGATTGTCAAAGCAATGTGTAACGAGTTTATATCCCTTCTACCCTGGGACCCAGCTAAAGGTGTGGAAGGAATTAAAAGATCATTCGACATGATAAATTCCAATTATTTTATTTGTCACTATAAGCAACTCAAACACAAATAACACTTTAAATAGGATAATTCAGTCAAGCAATAGAGAGAAGAGACGAGATTCGCGTTTGGAGAGAATATGTTCAATAATACGGCTCTTCTCCTTAATATTACTTTACACAGAGCTTACGTATCTAATGGCCGCTCTACTACTTTAACACTCTAAACATCAACTTATTATAAGGTGACAGTACCTGAACTTATGCAGTCTTTTACTCAATCCAACTAGACTTTAACACTTCTTGGTTATGATCTTTTACATGGACTTTAACCCAATTCTGGTTATCTTCACCTTGTAACTATCTTGTCACCTCTTGTTAGCTAAATTTCTGACTATCTTACTTTCTGTTTACCTATTCTCTTTACTGCAAATTCACTAACTATTCATTATTCACTTCACTTCTAATCCACTCACTAACTCTTAGACTCGCGAAGAAGGAATATAGATAATAAACTTAATTTACACATCACGTTTCCTTCTTTTAGGAGAAGATTGGTTAAAATTTGCTGGCCCAAAAGAATATCCAAAAGGACTTGTTTGTTGAAGGTCGCGTATAGATCCGTCACAAATGTGCAAATTGTTGCCTGAGAAGAAATGAAAATTAAATGAAAAATGCAAAAATACCAGTATTATCTTTGCTTCCATTGCAATGTAAGACTTAGTGTTACACCAAGCTACAGATTGTGAGTGCATATATATGCACACACATACAAAATCTTCAACCGTTTGAAAAAGAGATATGAAAATGAAATTTTTTACAAGTAAGATAGGAAGTCTTTAAAGATATATAAAAGATTCTTTACAGCATGAAGTGTGTACTCATAAAAAGCAAACATTTAAGGATTTTTGTTTCCCACATTTATAGAACAAAAATTAGTTTAAAAACTTTAAAATTAAAAATTTAAATAAAGTTCCTTTACTTCGCATTCTTTTAAGTATTATGATTAGTTATATGCTATAAAAAATTGTCCTTTTTATTCGACCATTTTAGGGTGGAAATTGGCCGCTTAGGTGGTTAACATTTGAACATCTTTACCCAATTATAGAAAATTTGAAATTTCATTCATATTTGACAAATAGAAATTTAACAACAAGTACAAGATTAAATTTGACAACAAGTACAAGTTTACTAACAGTTTAGAATCCAATTAAGAGCTCGTGATTGCGTTTATCAGGCGTCCTTCATGAATTTAGCCACTTTAAGAAACATATAAGAGCACTTTAAGTAAGTATAGGGTTTTTCTTCTGCAAGATGATTTTTATTGTAATAAAGTAAAAATAATTCTATTTTTAGAAGTATAGTTACAAAGAAATGTATAATGCCTTAAAGGGACACAGTATGATTCAATGGACAAAAATCGGTCAAAAAATAAAATCAAATTTTTTTAGTTTAAATTATTTTTTATATATTTTTCTATAACTTCAAATTTTTTAAAGCACTTAACCTAAAAACACAGAATTCTGATAGCTTTTACATTCGTTTTTATTCACATCCCTATGGATAATCAAAACTTTAAACTTACATATCTCAGAAAGATAAAATAATTAGTTTGTCTTCATTTAAAATGCTAAGGCTTTTTTTTTCTATTGTGCCTAGTGATTTGAATTTTTTTTACCTCTTGCTAATAGTACATGGAACAAAAGTTGGTATGCATTTTTGAATCAAAGCAATACTTATTTTTCTAAAAATAATTGAACTCAGAATTTATGCATTTTTTAAGGAATTTTCAATAAGCATTCATAAAAAGAAGTATTGTACGAATACCAATCATGTTATCGCAAAACGCATACCCACTTTTTTTATACATAGTTTGAAGTACTTGTAAATCAAATTTCATGCGTGTACGTAAATTTTTGTAGGAGTAGCATTTTAAAATCACTTCAAAAATTTGAAGTTTATTTCTTAAAAAATTAAATGGCTAGCTTTTTATGAAATTTTTTGCACAAAATTTGCTTTACATAGTATACACACATAGGAGGCAATCAAAAATTTTTTTGAAAATCCTTAAATTAAAAAATTTTGCGTAAACCGTACTATGTCCCCTAAAAACCTAATATTTTAGACGAATGTTTTAAAAATATTATACAATGAGAAGAATGTAAATAGACTAATAAATGTTATCTACCATAAGCGAAGCGTTTTAAAGTGACTGCCTACTTACGAAACAGTGACTTTGCAAAAGCGGAGTAATGAATAATTTTTGATATTTAGTGTTAGCTAAATTAGAATATACATATGAACTTGTTTTTAAAAAATATTACAATAAAAATTTATTTAAATGATATTTTTTAGCAAAAATAAAGAAAGAATGAAATATTTTCAGAGCATTCTGCTTTTATAAATATACTTCTATAATAATAATATTTTGTCTATATATTGCTAAAACTTCTTTACAGAGCCTGTTGTAGGATATTTTAGATACGTATTTTAGGAGTAGATTTGTGCTTATTTTAACAAATCAGAGTAAATAAATTTTAACAAAAAATACCGGTTATTACTTCAACTGTTCGAAACTTTGATTATAGTGTGAGTTTTCTAAACTCTATTACAAGATCTGCAGAGGTCGTAGCTATGTAAACAAAATATTTTTATTATCGAAGCATTTTTAATAAAAGGAGAATGTTTTGAAAACATGCCGTTCTTTCTTCATTTCTTGACAAAAAATTACATTTAAATATGTAAGGAATGAGATGTTTTCTCATTCCAGGCTAGAGATGTGGAAGGAATGGAAGGAAGATTAGCCATATCCAAAAATCAATCTATTTATTGAACACACAATTTAGCAACACAATTCAAATAATTTCAACGAGAAGAGATGTTCTCAATCTAAGCAATATGTGGATTAATAACGAGATGCGCGAATTATGCGAATACTTTAAATATAGGCCCTCTTATTTTAGGATCAAATGTACTATCCTAATTATCTGAACACTAATTAAACTTTAATGACCAATCATTACTTTAATTCTTTCACCTATCAAATATTTGAAATAAAATGGTATAACACCTGATTGTTAGCAATCTATCCTATCTCCTCACTTTCTCTCCCTTTCTAGCTTGAAAGCCGAGACTATATATAGCCGACCTAATTTAAATAATCAAGGTTTCTTCTTCAGAGGGTTGGTTGTGAATTAACTCGAATTGATAAACCAAAGATTTCCCAAGAGGATTATATTAATGAAAGGACGCGGATAGATCCGTCACATATACTTTTTCTCAAACAATTTTATATGTATACTATAATTCAACTGACACTAAGAATGAGAAAAAAAGACTATTCATTTATATCCGGGGTGGGCATTACGTCAAATGTGATCGACCGGTGGACCGCTAACACATTTTGGAGTGACCACCCGAACATTAGCTGTCAGTAATTGTATACCGAAATATTGAAGATTGGCTGACAGTATGCAGACAAAGTACTGCACTGCAAAGTACAAAATGCTGACTGTAACAACAAAAACTAACTTTAGATAAAAATGTTTTATTTTTAATGTACTTTGAATTGTTTGATAATATATATATAAATGCAACTTTTCATATTATAATTTTTGTGTTTATTATTATTTTGTTTGTACCTTGCGTTTTGTTTTAAAAGTGCTTTGAAAGTGTTAGTTCTTTTATTTTAGTTCTGTAGGTAAGTATATACATATTCCGAATTTATTATTTAATTATAATAAATATTTTAGACTTTTTCCTTACTTCACCTAACCCGTGAAACTGGGCAGTAAGGTAAAAAAGAATTTTTCAAAGGGGGGAGGGGTTGAGGGTCAAAAATCTACCATTCTCGTATCATACCCCAATACGCTGTTCAACATGTTTTTTTTTCAGATTATCCGGAAAAAACGGTAAAAAATAAAGTACTGAATAAAAATAAATAATTAGTATTGATTAATTAGTAATAATTATTAATAAAAATACTTTTTGAATTTTACGTACTATATACATGGGTTTATAATCAGTCGGGAAAGAAATCAATGACTTTGGGGGAAGGTGTGGATCCGTGGATTCCCCGCCCCCTTGTGTTTGCCACTGACCCTGAATGGACCGCAACACCTCGAAAAATTAGAAGTAGCCCGTACCTTAGAAAAGTCTGCTCACCCCCTTGATTTATATGCTTTTGCAAAATCACAGTTCCAAGCGTATTTCGTCACACCTCTTAAACTTTACATTATTTACAGCTAACTGTAAAAGAAAAGATTCATAAATACAATTTTATTTTCCTTTATGTTAAGACACAACATACTTTCTGTGTGTGGCCATGCTAAAAGTTTTATCAGAAACTGAATCACATTCTATATTTTCCAATGAGTCCACGAGGAGTCCTTCAAAGTGGCAAAATGCTTGGATGTCAAAGGTAAAAGTGAGCTCAATTAATCACAGACAGAATGTCAAATGCGTCCCCTTTTCCAATAAACGTCCGGAAAGGAACTCCATCAATCCACAGCCTTCCAATTTCTCGACAACATTATGCAGATCTCTCCCTTTATCTGCTTCTGCCCAAACCTGATATTTTCAAATGATTTTGAATTAGTTCTCAAAATGACAGATTAGTTGAGGAGTTGAGGTAATATTAGTTTTATTATGTGTAAAAGAAGGAGATGCAGTCGGATCCCGATTTAAGGAATTCATCGGGGCTGAACATTTTATTCGTTAATTCGGGGATAATTTATTATATCGGGGTTTAAGCAAAATACGAATTTTTTGTCCTTCCATTATGGAAAATTTATAATTAGCAACTACACTAAAAGTATCCACGTTAGGAATTATACAATTCTTTTATTCAACAGGTAAAAGAAGTATGAGTGAATTATTACGCGCCAGTTAATTCGAAATTTTACAGTATTGACTGAAGGGTTTTTGATAATGTTTTTGATTTCTGACGCTAAAGAGTTATTTTTCAACTTTATTTAGAGAAGAAAATACAGCGTTCCTTACATCCCGCTGTACATGTTTTCAGTTTCCAAACAATGTAAAGCATTAGAAAGTGTAACAGTTTTGATAGGAGTTTCGTTATCAATTTCTTCATAAAAAATCATGTGCATTTGGCGTGGACATACTGAAATTCTTATAAAATTTTCTACAAAACCGTACATATAAAAAATATCTCACTTCTCTCAGGAAAGAGCCAATGGCAAAATCTCTTAAAATATACTCCGCGTTGTGGAATAAGATGAGATAAAGTAATTCCCCGTCTTATTCAAAATTCACAAGCTAGATTACCATCATGACTCATCTCCATCTGTAAAGTCTAGTAATGGACTAAACCCCTCGCTGTCGAAATTTGCCACTTACAAGAAAAATCTTTTTCTGCTCCGGGGTAAAAGGCATATCTTTTGAAAAGTACTATTTTTTTTCTAATCCAAACTAATAAAAACAAATTAGTTTGTTGAAATAATTCGGAGTTTATTATTCGTTAAATAGGGGGGGGGGAGTGGAAAGGGTTGTCTCCCTTTTAACCGGGAAAAGAAAAAATTCGGGAAATCGCGAAATATGTTAAATCGGGGTTCGCTGAATCGGGGTTTGACTGTTTATTTGTATGTAACAGGTTTTCTCTTAGTGACCTAACTGTTTTTATATTGGTTGAAGTATGAGATAAAAAAATATTTTGTGACGCTTAACTGGAAAAAAAATTCTCTTTAGAAGGTCTTTTCTTAGGCTTGCTCAGAAACACATTACGTACATTGAGGTTTGGTACTTAAGAATTATACAATCGACCAAAATGTTATGATAGAAATGAAACAAAGACAAAAGATGTATAAAAATATTTTTTAATTTGAAAAATAATTTTACTGTCCACCACAACGTTGTACGCGAGGTTCTGAAAATCAAGTTCAAAACATCGCAATGGTTTTATATTCGAGAAACTTGAAAATAAAGGTAACAACATGATGGCAAGCAGTCAAGATTAAATTAAAAGGCTAAAAATAAATTTAAAAATAAATAAAATTACGATGAAAGTGTAAAATATTTAAAAATAAATAATCAAAATAAAAAATACAGCAATTATCATAATAAAATGTCAATAAATAGAAATAAGAATAAAAATAATAACAAATTGAATACTATAAATAAAAGTATAAAACAATTATAAAAATTATCGTATTAATGCAATAATTAACGGAAAAAATAAAGTACAACACTAAAGGATACGTATTGATCGGAGAATAATAATAATCGCTATAAAAGTTAATTTGTTTTTTACCATTGTGTAAAATGCTATAGGTAAAATTTTCTCTGGATTCTACTTAAATCAAGATTAATTCTTTTTGTTACAGTGTAAATTGTGTTGACATAATACACGAAAAAGAATACTTAATATAAAAAAAAACATTAAAAAAGAAACTAATAATTGTCAATTAATTGATCAAATGATGTGAATTTTTTAAAAATATTAAATTGTGCTAGAATTTATTTTTGCTAGTTATAGTTCTAATTTCATTCGCTTCGTAAAAGTAGTCTAAATTTCACTTGGTTGTTTTAAGCTGAAAAAATTAGATCAAAATATAAATTACTATAGAGCTTTAAAAATCCTTTGTTTATTAAATTCATTAAATTATTTTTATATGTATTTTGTTATATTAATTAAATTTCTGTGGTATTTTAAATACTTTTTCTTGTTGTATGGTAAGCCACCGATATTTAAATCTACGAAATATACATTTTTAAAAATAGTACAATATGAATCTTTTAAAATTTATTCGTTCTTAATGGGATATAAATAGTTTGAAAAAGTTACCAATTTACGATAGTTTAAATGTTGTCGACAGGCAAAATGCAAATAAATAGTATTGTAATGGCTTAATATATTTAATTTGGCATGATATAGCTAATCTCTGTGATAATTTTGTAAAAAGAAAAATATGGAGATGTTTGAATTTAAAAGACGGAAAAATTTATTCAGTACACTGTTGAAAAATTTAACAGAATTATTTTAAAAATCTGAATAATTTTACCACTCGTGAGAGATTTAAAAATAATATTCTCGTAAGAAACTTATATTATCATTTCTAATAATAGTTTATTTCTTTCTAATTTTATGTCAAGTTTTTACTCTAAATGTTTTTATTAGTGATCCTTAGTAATTGATGAACTGTAATTTGTTATTATATTTTTGAACAATCATTTTTTTATTGCTACAATCTGTTTTTTTAATAAAACTTTAAAAAAAATTATGAATTTAATTGATTTGGGGCAATTTATCTTAAATATTTGTGTAAAATATTCAGACAGGTTTAAACCATCGAAATTTTAAATAAAAGTTTATTATTATGGAACATGAAGAGCTACAGAAACTTCTAGAAACAAACTCCATAAATTTTAATCCAAGCATGCTCAAACATGCTTTATACAAAAACAAAAACAAAAAAGTTACAATATTTTAAACGAAAAAATAATCTTAAAAATATTTTAGCAGTGTTTAACTTCTTGTTGTTTTCACATACTTTTGATTGAGACACACATTCTTAACATTGTTAAGCGCATTTTTTAGAACATTAGGGGAAAAATCATATTTTGGCAATTATAACTTAATTTAATTATGCATGTTTTTTTCATCATTTTCTCAGAAAAGTATTTACACAAAAAATATAGGAATTTATTACAATAAAACTAGACTTCCTTTTTATTTTTTCTGTTTCCTGTTTTAGTAGTTTTTTAAATTTGAGACGTATACATTCCTCTCATATAACTCATTCGTGAAATATCTTACTTTAGTAAATATTTATCTCCGGATTAAGTATTTCGGCACAAAATGTACTAAAAGAATTTTTGGGCGTTATACATTAGTTTTTTTTTTCGTGGGCACAAATTATGTTCCTCAATTTTTCAGTTGGAAAAACTTTTAAGTCCCGCTTTTTTGGGGAGAAGAAAGTCTGTAGGAACTATTTTCTGGTGGAAAATCCTAAAAATTCTTCCAAAACTTTTATTTCACCGTAAAAGAAATGAAAAGAAAAGAGAAAATGAAAAATAAAATAAAATATATATATGTATAAAGTCCCATCTTTCTTTCCTGTCATTCTTTATGTTATAAAAAAAATTCCGAAAAAAGTCGAGAGAAATTTTAAACCCCGTTCACGTCTATTTAGCTTCTTTCCTACCTGGCATTTCTTGAATGGTTTCGACCGTCGTTGCCAGGCAACCGTTATTAGCGGAAATGAGCCGTTGCCATAGTAACGCCAAAACTACGCCATACACCCTAGCGTCAAGTTACATTATGTTATGGATGTATGATTCTGCGACCATAAATTGAATTGTACTTTATTGAATACTTTCCTAGACATTAAGGACATTTTCCCTTTTCTGTATACACATCCTATGAATCTGGTTCCATTTTTTCCATTCGCTTCTATTTAACATCGATTTCGAGTTTCATTCGTCATCGATTCTATTCCCACAACTGTTTATCGATGTCGCTTTCGTGTCAAACGATATCTTTAATCATTATTGCGGAGCGGTTTTGTAAGCGTAACCGATTATTTTATCCCCTTTTTTTATTATTTCGAATGGCAACTCTCATATGATCATCTGCATGTTAATAAAAAGAGAATAGATCGAAGTTAATTTTCTAGATCGCTTCGCAGACTGAATAACTTTTTGCCATTCGTCATTTATTCGAAATAAATAAGAACAAATTTTTTTATCTTTTTCTTTTATGGTTCATGCTTCGATCTGTGCAAGGCCATTATGTAAAGTGAAATGATTAATTAGAATGCTTCTTTTCTTTCCAATATAAATTTCAAAGCTCGTGAAAACTTTTTTTTTATCTTTCGAAAATATTTTTTGATTTTTAGTATCATTTCGACTATTGAGAGAGATATATATTTGAAGTTTTTTTTGCATTAGTTTTAGAATAAGTTTTAAATTAATTGGAATTTTGTGGCAACAGTGTTTTAGAATTATCGTTTTATTTATTTTCGGTTTTATCATTATTATGCAGTCTAACATTTTAATTAAAAAAATTTTAGAATGCTTTATATGGGTAGTTTAATTTTTTATTTTAATTTAACGAACAAAAAAGATGAACATATTGAAATACATTGCATTATTATTTTATTTTGTGTTAATTATAATTGCTGGAATTATGTTTAATATAATTTTGAAAATAACTTGAAAAAAGAAAAACGTTAATTATATAATTATTTACATATTGTTAAGAAAATTTCTAAATTAATTTTAGATGGATGTAATTCTTAACTTTATACATTTAAAAATTACATCTTTTACTTATTGCATGTATTTTTTCAAGTTTTATTTTAACATATTTGAATAAAGTTCATTATTTAAAAAAAATTAAGAACACAAATAGATTTTTAAGAAATAAAACATAAAATTAAACATTGCATACTTAAGATAATTTGTACAAAAATTGATGATTTTTATTAATTATTTCGTGTTATATTAAATAATATACCGTTTCTATATTAAAATTGTATTTTAAATATTGAATAATATATATATATTTTGTAGATCTCTCTTAATAGTTTGATATTTTCGACGTTTATTTGCAGAAATTCAGCACTGAGAGGGGTAATATACAAATATATAACTGCATTTAATAACATTAATTAAATAGTTATCGTAGAATTTTTATAGAGAAATAACATGCCATATTTTTTCTTACAAAGAATGGATTCCGAATAATTTCTGAGGCAATATAGTTCGTTCTAAAAAGAGTGAATCAAAGATGACAACTTAGTTTTCTTTCTTGTTTTTAAAAAATGTTCTCAGTATTAAATGCAAAAAAAAAAAAAAAAAAAAAAAAAAAAATATATAATATAACTAGTAAATATCATGAAATACATTAAAATAGTAAAAAAAAATGCTAAAAAAATTACGTATTTTTAACATTCAGCAGCAAAGTATCAACAGGAATATTTTCGAGTAAAAATCAATGCTTTTATCCATAAATATTGACATGTGTTAATTGCTAACCTTATCTATTCTAATTTCGTTTTTAATAAATGCTATTTTTCATTTCCTACTATTAGCTCACACTCTCTCTATATATTTGTAAATTTATCTTGTTCAAATTTTCAATCGTTAATGAAATACTTTATTTGAACTTGACAGAATGAATAAAAAAAATTTTAAACTTGTATTGGATGACACTTGACATTAATACAGTTTTTTCAAATATTAATTTTGAAATTAAATTAACTACCGGTTTTTGATTCCAACTTAAATTCGTCTCCATTGTTGTAACAACATAACTGTTAAAACATTGACAAAAGTTGGAGTCGAATACCGGTTTTTCTGCCAATCTAGCCAAACCAGGTGTGCATTGTTACAACAATGTGCTCGCGCGCCGCACACACACACCACACACACACCACACACACACACACCACACACACACACCACACACCACACACACACACACACACACACAAATCATGCTCTTGCGGTTGCTTGCTGTCCACTCTGTCCCGACCTACCTCGCACAGAGGGTTTTCGACTTTTGCTCTGTCCTCCACGTTCTCCAAATCTCTCACCGATCAAAACCTTTCGGTCATGGGTTTCTGAGAGAGTGACCACTCTTCAGGTACTAGGATTGTTAAAGTGTGGAAAAGAAATATCATGCAATTACCAGCATGCGTGTCAACAAATCCCCGCACAAACTAAGCAAGCAAGAGCCATTTTAGATGTCAAAGCTGTAGCTGTGTGTACTTTTTTCGAGCGTATACACTCAAATTGCCTACATATAAATCATCTTCTACAACTGTGTTTTATATGTGGGATAAATAAAGTTTGGTTCTTTTCTTTCTTTCCCGCTTTTGCAATTTTGGTGACAATTATTTATATATATATATAGTTATATACCTAAGATAACTATAGTCATGATAGAATATATTTAGCCACAGAAATACTAGAGCAAACTCCTAGCCTTAGGAACTAGGAATGCAGATTTAAACTAATTTTTTTCGGCCAGCCAACCTTCACCTGAATTTGCGAATACTCTGGGCCATAGGGAAAGCAATAAATTTCTAAAGAAGTTTAACTATCATTATAGATAAAACCATAATCTATTAATGTGTAAAACGATAATATTATAGCTTGTAATAATTACTAAAATATTTAAATCAGAGTTAAACTATTAGATAAAGACTTACCACGTGACTCATATTCCCCAGCTATTGACAATAACAGTATCACATAAAATTATTAATTTTTGATAAAATAGCATTAATACTATATATACGCATTTAAAAACTCTATATTTTATTTTTAAATTTATAGAAAATAAAAGTACCACCCAGACATATGCAATTAATTTTTAAGAAAACATAATATTGTTAATTTACTTAGCTAGTTGCGCCATCTATCTATAAACTGTACAACTAATAACTTTTTTTATTTAACTGTTAGGTAACTTTTTATAAATTTAGGAGGGTATCTGTGTTCCATACAATGATTAATAAAGTTAAGATTTAAATATATATTAAATTTATCACTGACTAATACGTTATTACGATAAATATAATTGAAAATAATATTTCTATAAATTGATATAGAATTCCAGGAAGGCACTTTAAGAATGTTAAAATTAAAATCGTCTCTTTTATCACAAATATTGCTATGTAATTTATAGTCCTTAATACACAATGATACATCCAATTAATTAGTTTTAACTGATTACTATTAATACATATATATTAAATTAAACATGAACTCCATCTTTCCAAGCATTCACTAATTTCCATTTATAAATTTGTGTTTGAAATGAGTCGAAAGTAAATATTGGTGATATTTCTTTTCCATCAAATATCTTACACTGAAAAATCAAAAATAGGTAACAAGGAAAGAAAATAACAGGAAATATCTTCATGTCCCTTTTCTAGTTTTATGGTCCCTACGTATGTTCGCTGTGAAGAACTATTTATTTATTTATTGCATAAAATTTCCACCTCAATAGCTTTCCCTTTTTCTGCAGGAAGTTAATAATGACAGAATTTTTGTTTTAAGTCTGGCGCCAGACTGTGTTTCCTGGTCTCGAAATCTTCTCTTCGCATATAAAAGTCTGAAAACATCAAATAAGCAGCTTCTTTATGGCACTCTTGATATTTATCGAACGTTTTACGCTGCCGTGACAAAATCTTTATTGTTCACATTTACAAGCGTTTGTTTGTGTGTGGCGTGGTCTCAAAAAATGATTTTAAATTAAAACCTTGAATGTACATGTAAAACTTTCCACCATTGAAGATTTAGATAAAATAATTTTACTAGTATTTTTAGATTATTATTTCTGGGTGGTTTTATTTCAAAATATTTAGAGCTTAAAATTTTAATATTTATCAAGATGAATCAAAAGTGCAAGTAAAAAAGTATCATACAAATCACGTAATTAATAAAAAATTTCAAGAATATAAATTTATATAATAATTTATTTAAAATGCTTGAATAAATTTTAAAACTGGAAGTGGCCGCGGTAGCCAAGTGGTCTAAGCATCGGATCGTGGCTGGAGTGTCATGAGTTCGATCCCAGTGCCACTGAAGACCCGCCGTGTAGGGGTGCGATGCACGTTAAATATGTCGAGAGCTCAAACGTCCTCCTATGGTGTGGTGTGGTAGTTAGGAGAGAGGGATGCTAGCTCAGGTGTCGTCCGCGTCACTTGACCATGGTTCAAAATTACGCGGACCGTCCCCAAAACCCCTCGTGTAGCTGAACAGTGGGACGTTAATATTCACTCACACTCATATTATTAAGAAATAGTTACCTTGAGTTATTTTGACTTTCAGGGAGAAAGTTAAAAGTTTTTATTTATATTTTTTCATGTTTATCAAAGATATTGGAATATTCTCTCTCTCATTTTAAGATTATATATATTTTTTCTGCAATATATAGATTTTAAACAATTTCCTTAAATTTAAAAATTTATTACATTTTTTTATGTAAAATCTCCTCCGGTGTGGTAATTTTGGGATTATCAATAAGATAATTTGTATAGAAAGATAATATTTTTTTTTCATTTCTTTTTGAATTACTCTATTTTTTATATTAAATTATCAAAATTTATGTACGGATTAATTTGAAATCTCTTTCAAAAAATCTTTAAAAATATATTCCTTCTACACAAATATTCTTGCTAACAATTATGGTGACTATAAGAAAACATTACTTTTTAAAAGGACATTTTAAAACAGAACATTAAATTATTTTGAAAATAGTTTTAAAACCTTTCAAGTACAAATCATGCTTATTTTATTTTGCGTCAATTTACACTGTTTTTTTTTCTTGTATTTCATTACAGAAATTAATTTTTGTTATATTTTCCGAGTGATAAATTTTGCTTTAATCATGAAGACATATCAAAAGATAAGGATAACTCACATTTGATAAAAAAAACATAAGCATATATAAATAACAAAGTTTTTCTTTTTTTTTCAATCTCAGCACATTAAATCTAAATTGGTACATTTTCTCCTCTTAACTGGTACAATCCATTCGAACAATTGTTTGATTAATTAATTCTCTGCTAACGCTGTATGTGGCCGTGGTAGCCTAGAGGTCAAGGTAACAGACTCGTGGTTGGCGTTTCATGAGTTCGAGACCTGTACCGCTGAAGACCCGACGAGCTGGGGAGAGATGCACGTTATATCTGTCGAGAACATAAACGTCCTCCATTTGGAGTGGTGTGGTAGTTAGGAGAAGGGGTGCCAGCTCAGGGGTTGGCCTTATCATTTGACCATGGTTCAACATTACGAAGACCATCACCAAAAGCCTTTGTATAGCTGAAAAGTGCGACGTTAATATTCACTCACTCCCGCTGACGTGGTATTTCGAAGTATCACAATTTCGAGTGACGAGGATGGCAATTGAGCTTGCACCCCATTGTCCATAGTTCACAACGCACCAATCCTAGGATTTTGAATCTTGACAGTTTTAATGCGCATTAACCTTTCCACGCATTTAGTTATTAGAGAAATCAGGACTTGAAGTATAGACTCGTCAGAAGCAAAGCCTGTCATGAGTTCGTGATCCTGACCACGTGGTTACCGTGGTCAATTCATACAAAACCACCGTATTAAGAAATAGACATCTAATTTTTTCTAGATGAAATGAATTTCAATTACAATATGGTTTAGCATATGGAATCTTCTTTAAACAAATCAATCTTTAAATATATATTTCATGAAAAAGTGTTCATTTTTTCTGAACAATGTCGCCATGTTTTATGCATAGTAAATGGCAGAATCACTTCCAGAAAATCTCTATTCTTGTCATTGGAAATGTGAAGCAAACTTGACAGAAAGTCTGATCTATTTGCTGAATTTCCTTCTACAGTTTTTTGCATATTTGCTACGAATAAATTTTCACAAGTAAAATATATAAAGACATGATTGCAAAGTATTTCTTTTTTAAAAAATAATAATATGAGATAAGCATAAGAATGAAAACAATTGATTAAGAAATTATAGCTTAAAAAAAATCCTTTCATAGTTAATCGAACTAAGTTTGTAGCTTAATCTTTTAGTCTCCAAATCTGGAATTAGTCGTCAAATCTGCAAATGGAATCTGAAATGAGTCGCCAGATGTGGAATGGGATCTTAAAATGGAAAATCGTTAATCCTGAAGATCCTGATCAGGACAATGGAACAAAATTATTAAGTTATTGTATTGTCATCGCTCCTTGACAATTGAGAGAAATATTGAATTAATCTGACTTTTTAAAGTGGGTAATAATTGAGTTCAAAGATTCCGTTACATACAAGTGAAGCTTATAAAAGCGTGTTAAAAAAGAGGAGGTTCAGATGCGTTGGTCTCAGAAAAATTCTCTGTCACACTCATTCACTCACTTGCACATCACGAAATACACAGAACTATTAGAACTACACTCTTTAAATTCCGAAGAAATATTCCTTTTAACGTGAAGGCTTGAAAAAGGCTTGATGCTTGGACTTGCATAACAAAAATGAAAAGAATACATAGCTTTGTAGCTTAAAATGTCATAAAATACCCGGTGAGGGAGATTTTGCTTACGTAGTACTTTAAAGCAACTCTTGGGCTATTGGTGATGGACTCTGTTATTTTGAGCCTCGGTCACGTAATGAAGATGACCCCTTACCTGGCACCTACGCTCTATCTTACTTCACCACCCCAACGGGGAGATTTTGAGCCTCAATAGATTTAATGTGCATCAGACCCTTTACACAGCAGGTCTTCAGTTGCACTACAGCTTGAACCCGTGACACTCCAGCCAAGAGTTCGTTACCATAACCGCAAGGCTACTACGGCTTGGTGGAGCCGCGTTAGCCTAGTGGTCAAGGAATCGGATCATGGCAGGCATGTCATGAGTTCAAACCCAGTACCACTAAAGATCCGTCGTGTAGGGGAGAGATGCACGTTAAATCTGGCAAGAGCTCAAATGTCCTCCCGTTGGTGTGGTGTGGTAGTTAGTAGAAGAGTGCCAGCTCAGGTATTGTCTTCGTCACTGGACAATGGTTCAAAATAATAAGGTCTGTCTACAAAAGCCCTCGTGTAGATGAACAGTGCGATGTTAATATTCCCTCACTCATTACGTCCTGGTGATCAGAAGATGAGGACAAGATAAGTTGACATTTCAATCTCCAAATTTCTACACCACATCAACGGGAGGACAGTGCATTAACCTCTCTACAAGGCATCAGTAGATGAATCATTGTTCAGTGGCATCAGGACGAACACGCAACACTTCTTCCATGAGTTTGTTATTATAACCTGTAGGTCATTGAAGCCACGAAATACATGGCAAACTGGGTGGGTAACGGCTTGTTCTACATAGCCATCAATTCAAACAGGACAAAAGCTGTTTATCTTAACATTATAAAATATGATTTATAATAGAACGTTTTTATACATATTTCTAATAATATTCCAATTTTTTTACATTAATTTCAATTTCTGGTTTCATAAAGAAAGAAATTACATGTTTCAATGTATAGACTATCTTTTTTAAACAATTAGCCATCTTCAACCCTGTAAATCAAAGTTTCACAAACTGTGGGGTGCGTCCCCAGGGGGTGGGCATGATATCCCTTCGAGGGGGCGCGAGCATATTGAAAAGTCGAAAACAAAGCATTACTTTAAAAAAAATTATTTATTTGCTAAAGGTAAGCAAACACATTCTAACCTATTAAAAAATAACATACACATTACATTGATACAATACAGTAGAACGTCGTTTATCCGAACGTTTATAATCCGGACTTAGGTCCGGATACGTTTTCGAACAGTGCAGTACTATAAACAGTTGTTTCGCGTTAGGCCAAAAGTGACGGGAAAACCGAAGGTGAGGGACATTTGGGGAATTTTAGTTGTGTGATTTGGTAAACATCTGCGTGGAATATTAGGTCATTTTGTTTCCAAGTGTGGGGGTGTGTACGTGCTCTTTTGTTGAGTTTTGTTGGTGTAGAATCCTGAATGACATGCGATGAAGAAGATTGTAGATTTTTAATGCTAAATAAAGACGAGATAGTGACTTCCGTGCAAGAAGAATCCGATCCTGTCGACGATGAAACGGATGAAGACGATGACAACAACAACGAAAGTAGCCAGGGTCCATCAAATTCTGACGCGTTTTCTGTCCTAGAGACAGCTATGGAGTGGTACGAACAACAATCAGAGTGCTGTCCTACTCAACTACCGCTGCTGAAAAGAATTGGAGATGTTGCAGTGAAAAAACTAAGGTGTAAAATGGTACAGCAAAAAATAAGTGATTATTTTCCAGAATCAAGGTAAAATTGCGACATTTTGCATCTATTTGGCTTTTTTTTTCAAGCACGTTTCCCGCATGTGATGATTTTCAATATTTGTATAGTGTCCAGTATCATATACTGCATGGGTCGCATTTAGTTCTCGGTTATCCGAACAATCGCGTATGCGAATGGTGTCAGGTCCCAATTGATTCGGATAAACGACGTTCTACTGCACACATAAATATATCAGCACTGCGCAATGTATTTTATAATTAATTTAACAATTCTATGTTATGAGCAAGTATAATAATTACAATTAACGCCACGGGCTTGACATATATATATAAAATTATTTGCAAGTATTAACACTTATCTAGATAATTTGTGTGGTTTAAAATTAATTGCTTTAATGCTGATTAAAAATTAAGCGATTCGCTCCCCAATGTCACCGCTTAACACGTAGGTAACCGTATGTGGTGTATTTAGGGTGTGTGTGTGTGTGTTGTAAACAATATATCTTAAATTTTGTTCTTTTTTTCATATTAAACAGATTTTTATCTTTATGCTTTAAAGTAAATTAATGAATGTTTGAATGTTATACTCGTTTATGTATTATACTTTGTCTTCAAACTTAAATATTTATCTTACTACAAGATCTTTTACTATTATAGGATAATTTTGTGTCTTAAAATTTATACCAAAATTGTGAATCCACCGAAGTACATGATTGAAGCGAATGCTTCATGTTATGAAGAATTTCAGAAAACGCTTTAAAAATTTGTAATATTCCTTCGTTTTCAGTCGGGGGCTCGCAAATATTTCGGATATTACCCCCAAGATAATTTAAGTGGAAAAATTCTTTAAATTTTCTATCAAATATTGTAACATTTGTTTGATTTGTGTACCGGATCGATGTGATGTTAAAATATGTTTAAGATTATATATATTGTATACTTTGTTTATAATTAAGTACTTACTTATTTAAATTCCAATTTCTTATTTTAATGTAAATATAAGCTACACTGTAGAAGAGATGATCAATACTGTTAAGTTTTCATTCCACTTAAAAAGTTCTTAGAGTAAGGTGCGCAAAATTAAACTTGAAAAATGTCAATTAAAAAAAAGGATGTAAAATAACTTGTTTATTTTTTCAGTAATGAAATCTTAGAATTCAAAGACATTCAAACTGTTTGAGAATAAGCATTTTGAATTTCTCAATCAATAAAAAAAAAAGAAAAGAATGCTTACCTCCATTTAGTTCATCAAATGCTTTCTTTTTAAATAACTCAAACGAGAAGTCTTCTTTACACAGTTAACTAAAATGAACATAACTTTTTTACGTGATTGAAAATTAAAATTCTACTTCAGAAGAATGATAATTTTTTTAAAAAAATGTACACTATTTGCATAAAGCAACTTTGTTTTGGACAAATGCAATTACTCCAATTACATGAATAATATAATCTCCTTAGAAAAAAAATAATATTCAATAGAAATTAGTTATTTGCAGAATTTCTAACGATTTTCAGTGATGCTGAAAGCTATATATAGCTTAATATTCACAACCTTTCGCTGGAGAAGAATTCGACCGGATTAATGTTCGTAGATGATCAGATGATCGTCTCCCGGGTACAGCTGTCCCCAAACCCCTTTCGCTGGTGTCGCCCTGCATCATTCACTGGAGCGGCTGCCCAGCAGACTCTGTCATTTCCGTTTGTTTCATCGTAGTTCCTTTCTTTTGATCATTTCGAGTGCGGCTGCCCCCGCAACCTATTTCATGTGTGTTGGAAGAAGAAGAAAAAGCTGATGAAGATCCTCGTCACCTTCCGAACTGATGCTTTTAACCCCCTGGTTGGACCTGTTTCACGCCCCCGATAATCTCTGATTAGCGAGAGTAGCGGTTCTGCAACCGGCATCCTTCGTCTTGGTCTCAACTCTCTTGGTTCTTGAGACAATAGACCATCGAGACTGAGATCAACTACGTCGTCGTACCTCGTACACCCTATGATAGGTCTATCACTGGACCTGAAACTTTGTCCCTGAGAATACCCTCTTGGGTGAATCTTTGTTACAACAGGCTAACATCCTTTTCATTCAAGTAATTCGCGGTCCTCATGTGCGAAGGAACGAATAATAAAAACTGTTCAACAGGAGTGTCTCTTTTATAAATTATCGTGACTAAAAACCATCTGGGTATCGGAGAAGGCAGAAATGATATCATATTAAGCTGTTTTCTGAATAGGCTCAGAATCTTCTTAGCCTCCAGGTATGAGGGAAGAATACGTGGTCTCTTTTTGAAGAATACAATGTCCCTCTGGCCATTCCACTATACCCTCGTGCATCAAACTTGACAAGTATTTGTTGTAAGTGTTCGTCTAATGGGATGACACTACAACATAAGCAAAATTCTACAACAATATAACCTAAGCAAAATTCTACATTTCGTACCTAACATTTATTTCTCCATGGTACATACTCCAGTATGAAATACTTTCTCTGAAGAGATCCTCCAAACATCTGATTCCAATCCCAGTTCCTTAGTTTTTATGGTCTTAGGCCATACTTTTACACACATCTTTCTCTCCAAATGAGACCTAAATTAAAATCGGAACGATTGTGGTTGTGGTTTATCTCCCTGTGAAGATGTTGTTCAAAAACCGTCTTAACGAACGAATAAAAAACTTTCCCAAAATGTTCTCTATACTTCCTTTGAATCCTCACATAATAAGGAGAAAAGTGACTCACTATTCATCACGAGATCTCCGGACTATTCGAGCTACAGACTAAAAATTTGGGCAAGCATGTTTCTTTTGTTTGTAACAGATGTACCTGACATCCGTTAGTGATTGGGAGATGGAATGAATACCAGCCATGATCACAAAACAAATATAATTTATTAATCCTTTAATAAGTGTCACAAACCCAGGCTAGGA
Organism: Trichonephila clavata; assembly: GCA_019973975.1. Classification (NCBI taxonomy): domain Eukaryota; kingdom Metazoa; phylum Arthropoda; class Arachnida; order Araneae; family Nephilidae; genus Trichonephila; species Trichonephila clavata. Next base: position 102,052 of record BMAO01031810.1, read on the forward strand.
AATGCACCTATAACTAAATATTGGAGCAAAAGCGGGATAGACGAGATATTTAATATGAATTAATTCACTTACTTTGGGAATCAATCTAGTTCAAATATAATTCTTGTCAATAATCAATCTTAAATATTAAGTAATTATTTAATAAATCAATCTCTACTAGCTTTCCACTACTTTGCGTTAACCAATAGCTTCTATCATCTAACTCTCAGCCTCTCTCTCGAACCTAAAAGTTAATGCTTAAATATAAGCCCTGATTTACATAAACCGCATCTTCTTCGGGGGAAAGTTTTCAATAGAATAATATTTAAAGAGATAGATTTTCTCCAAGAGGATTAGTAAAAGGCTCACGAATAGACCCGTTACATGTTGAACAGAGATTTTGTGGAGACGGACTCTCAAGGGAGGTTTTAGGGAAACGTTAGCATTATGAATATTAATTCCTGTTTTTGAATCTGCTAAAAAGGGGTTTTGCGGAAATTAACTGGGGCATTATAGATACAAATTCCCGTTTTTGAACTGTTAGATTAACATACTTGAAATTTGGCAAGCATGTTTTTTTTTCGTTGAGTATAAATTCGTGAAGAACAAACATTGCCGAAAAGGACACTCAACATTGAATTGTAGGGGGAGGGGGGGGAGTTATCGAAGCTTTATCGATTTAAGAAAATCCCGTTTCTAAACTATTAGGTTTAAAGACTTAAAATTTGGCAGGAATTTATACTTTCGCCTCCTAAATTCCTATCCTGTCCTTGTTAAATACAGAAGCGATGACTGAAAGAATGATAGTACTAAGTATATATAACCCTATAATATATATACCTCTTTTAACCTTGAAAGTAACCTTAAGAATGATAGTTTAATTATAAACATTGAATTTTGAAATTGCACTTACTTTATTAATAACATTAATTAATAGTAGTTATCTAAATTAGCCAGAATTGAATTTTGTATAAAATATTTCAGTGTATTTTGTTTATTTTATTTTGATTTATCTTATCAAATTAATATTTTGTTAAATAAGTCGTCATGCTGCATCAACAAAAGCAGTGAACGTACGATTTGAAACCAGTAATGTGCTCTTTTAACATTTTTGTAGAATCTAATTATTTATGTATTTATTCATGATTCAATTACATTCCTTTTGAAATTATTTATTATTTTCGATGTATCTAAAACATTTTTATATACCCTTATCAAAAAATTTCTTGCAGATACCAAAATTAATTTTCTCTCTCTCTCTCTCTAACAATTTCATAATCAATAAATACATAATAAAACCATTTCAAACTCCTAAATAACTCAAACTTCTTTCGCTGAAAATGTTATTATGAATCTTCTTCGAGATTAATTTCCTGAATAATTTAGACAAAAGTACCTGCTCCAATTACAATTTCTAAAATGCATCTACATGAAGCGGAATCTACGTAAAAAGCATTTCTGATATCAATTACAGTTATTTCGAATTGTTCATCCTATTTTGATTATAAATTAAGTCGTATTTCCATTGTTTTAAAAGAAATAATTGAAACAGATGTTGGGAAAGAAGTAATGATGAATATATTAGTTTTTAGGTAAATTATAATATCTCTGCGATGAAAATTAACCGAAAGAATTTACAAATTATTTAACTAAGGAACAAAAGAAATTTGTTTTTAAGAAAAGCGATGAATATGAATTAGATTTTGAATTATTCATTATTTTCTAATCCCCCAAAATGAATTTTTTTATAATTAGTTGTAAAATATTTTTGAATTACTGCAAATTATTACAGCCTAGTTTCTAATTTTAAATTGATTTATTATTTTTCAACGTAAGTGCATATGAATTTGTTCTTAAGACATTGATAAATTACATATAAACATTTCTAATACATAATAGTTGTGAAAACAAAAAGAAAGCTTTTGATTAAATTAAAAAAGCAAACAATAAAATAAATTGTAAAATGATGTTTTATTTCGAAAATAAAATATTTTTTTTGTGCAGTTTTAATAAAAGTTATAAAAAAACACACAAATGATAAACACGAAATATTTTTTTAACCCATACATTAATTGCAAAGTATATTAGAATTAGCATAAGCTTTTGTTTCATATAACACATATTTTTAAAAGAAGTTATTATATTTTTTTTAGTAAAAGTATTGTTTTTCTATTCAAGAGATGTTTGTAAACTTTTGACTGTGAAGTAATAATGCATAAGCAGTTAAGAAAGCATTGCATCTTAAATTAAAAGTAAAGAAAGTAGAATATAAAATATAAATTTTAGATAATATTTTATCAGGAGATATTTTGTAATGAACATTAAAAAACACATAAATGTTATCTAAGCATAAAATATAATTTCCTCTATATCTAATTATAATATATCTTCGAATTGGTATATAAAGTTTTACATATTAACACGATTTTATTAGCTTCAGCTGTATGTAACGGAATCTTTGAACTCGATTTGTATCCACTTTAAAAGATCAGATTAATTCGAAATTTTGCACACTTGTCAAGGTCCGATGACAATAGAATATTATAGTAATTTTCTTCCATTGTCCTGATCAGGATCATCAGGATTAACGATTTTCCATTTCCAGATTTGGTGACTAAAAGATTAAGTTACAACCCTAAAAGGAAAACGCTCATGGTTAATACAAATGCAACAAAAAAAAAAGTGTTCTTTATGTGATATTTTTTATTTCGGTTTACTATAAGAGCGTGTTTTTTTTTGGTTTTGTTTAACTATAATTTGTTTTTATAACATCTATCTTAAATTAACATTTTTAAAAGTGAAACCTAAAAATGGTTTGTTTTAAGAGCGTTCACTTAAACTTTTAACAAATTTAATAACACGTAAGTAGTTGTGAAAACAATATATCTTAAGTAAAATTAATAAAATAATTGGTAAATAAGTTAAGACGTGTGTTTTTATACTGGAACGTTTTTTTAAATGTTTTAATATAAATTAGAAAAATGTTTTTTTCCCAGTAAATTACGTAATTCATCCATGTAAAACTAAATGGAATCCATGTGGAATCAATGTGCATTAAATGTGTATAAAGTAATGTTTTTAATTGTTCTACAATTTAAATATATATAAAAATTAAAGTTTTATTTCAGAAAAACTAGCAGTAATATTAATCTTTTCTTTCGTAAGAATTATTTTTAAATATTTGGTTTGAGCAAACGATTTTCTTTATCCACGTGATAATGGATTAATATTATTCCAAAAATATTTTTTCTTGTATGTGTGAACAATCTGGCATCAATCTAGTTGTCAATTTTTCGCAAGATTGAGTGGCAACCTTTCTAATCATAAAAAATTAAATCTTATTCGGCGTTCGATAATATGTTTTTTAAAGTTGTTTACAATGATCGTCGTATAAAAAGAGACATTTCATACGAGATCGTTTATTGCAATAATTTACCGCTATTCATCGGAGGCAAGGTACGTGTTCCAAGATTTTATTTAAACAGTGATTAGCACCGAATTTATATATTTTTTTATAATTTCTTTTTGTTATCATAATGCCTGTATCAGTTTTTTTTATTCTGGAATCAATATCATTTTAGGGATTGGTTTTTGGCTAACTCTAGTTTTAAGCGGTACAAATTGTTCTCTCTGCTACCGTTATATTCTTAAGTTATATAATTATAGTTATTAAGATTTCATATTCACATATAATGTTACAAAATCGGAAAATTCAGTAAAAATATACTAGAGTCCTATAGACAAGCTTTGTAGGACTTTGTAGCGGGTACTTTTAAATTTTATATGAATTTTAATAATATAAAATGTGAAAAGTTTCTTGTTTACGGGAATAGCTTATGCAACATAAAATTTACTTAATATTTATTGCAGAAATGTTGCTTATTTTCATATGCGTATAATTTTTAAAATTATGATTATATTTTGAACATTTTGCACTTTTTTGAAACATCTTTCACTTACAAATGATGTGAAAAATAATCGAATTATTTGATTTTAATTTCAAGGAATTATATCTATTTGAAAATTGTTTATTTTCGAGACAAAATTGACACCCCTGAGACCCCTTAACAAATCACTGACTAATAGCAGTAAAATAGACATAGAAATGAAACGGGTGTACAAGATGATAAAAAATATTATTAATTTTAACAAAATAAGCCTTCTATGGGGTTCGATATTTAGATAAGGTTGTGACGGATCTATACGTGGCTCTACTAATCCCTTCATGACTCTTTTTGGAAAATATTTATTTCAATCAACTTTCACCGAATAAGGAAGCGTGATTATGTAAATGAAGTACATTATATAAATTCTATTTTTGGTGAGTTGGCACGTTGGAGTTGGCAAGTAGGAGTTAACATAGAGTCTGAGAGTTAGTTGTTAGTTGAAGATTGAAAGAGTGGGAATTAGTTAGAGGTATTGGAGTTGTCCAGGAAAAAGATTACAGAGCGGGGATCCAACGACATTGATCAAGCCGATAGAGATCACCTTTAAGTTTCCAGTGTAGGATCCGATGCATAAAAAGTACAGGTATTAGGAGCTTTATTAAGTAGAAGTTAGCTTATTAGTGTGCGACGTAGTTATATGTGAGCGTATTTAAGCTATCTTAGATTCAGCTGAGGGTATGTAGTAGTATCCCCATGTTATAGAATCTCACCTCCGTGCTCTACTATCTAATCACCTACTTTAATTAGATTGTTATTGTGTCTGATTGATATTTGGAATTAATAAATTGATTAGATTGAAATCCTGTCTGTGGGATCATTCAGTTTCTCCCACACACTTAGCCGGGTTTACAGGTAGACGAGAGGGTTCAGAGTCGAGCAGGAACCGACCCCTATCACAAGGTTTCAGATCAACTAGACTGACCTAGTTTATCAAGGCTGAATATTAATTATTCTATAAACATTGACAAAACAAATGAAAAATTAAATTCTATTTAGGGACGTCCTAAGACTCTTTGAGGCCCTGGGCCCAGATAAATCTTAAGATCTTTAAGACTTTGGGCCCCTACGCAAAAGTAGCCCCGATCTGAGATCTTTAAAAGTAGACAATATGTAGCATTCATTGTCAAATACTCGTTCAAACAGTAATTTGAAGTAAATAAATGTGTACGACTCACAATCTCAAAAACCTAGGTTCGAATGATGGCTATTGGAGATGGATCTCTTCATTCTGACCCCCGGTCAAGTGATGAGGACGATACCTAAGCTGGCCTCCTAGGAGGTCTTTTTAAACAACGACAGATTTAACGTGCATCATCCCCTATGTACTATGGGTCTGATTCAAATCAAAATGTACATTTAAAGTTTTTTTTTTCACGGAACCCCTAGAACTTGAAGGTACTTTTAAAAAAAGAACTAAAAGGTGTTTTCATGGAACCCCTTACCATACGCATACTTCAATAATATATCTCAAAATAATGTTTAAAGTAGGTCAACATGTTATAACCACTTTATGTAAAGACAAACAAAAGTATTGGATTTATTATTAAAAATTTCACACAAATCTAATTTTTTTAAATATATAATTTACCCATTAATAATATTAATTTGTGACTCAAGTGTCACCAACCCATTGGCCGCGGTAGCCAAGTGGTCTATGCATCGGATCGGGGCTAGCGTGTCATGAGTTCGATCCCAGTACCACTGAAGACCCGCCGTGTAGGGAAGCGATGCACGTTAATCTGTCGAGAGCTCAAACGTCCTTCCATTGGTGTGGTAGTTAGGAGATGGGAGTGTCAGCTCAGGTGTCGTCCGCGTCACTTGACCATGGTTCAAAATTACGCGGACCGTCCCTAAAAGCCCTCGTGTAGCTGAACAGTGGGACGTTAATATTCACTCACTCAGTCACCTACCCATGCATTACATTTAGTAACTAGGATATGCTAGTGTTTTTTTCACAAACTGTTGATGTGTAGGTCTATGAGATTAAATTCAATAGCATTACATATTCTGAGTTTAATTTTAATTTGTTTTTATACTTTTTGTAGCCACTTAATTTCACGAAATACAGTGTTCTGAATGGCATTAAAATGTTTATAGCTGTGAGAGAAATCTTATGAATTTTGCATGAATTTGCAACCCAAAGTTTAGACGCTGTTCTTGCTTATATTTAGATTTTAACATCGAATTTATTGATAGGTTGCTTCCTTTTCTTCGTTTTAGTTCTTTTCCCCCAAATGTAAAAAGGTGCATTTTCCATTACGAAACTATTTAATTTTGCAAGACATTGTGCTAATTAACGAGTATAAAAATTATGTCGTGGATCGCGTGATAGTAAACAATAGGATATTCACAATCTAGTAGGAAGTATATATATATAAAGATAAAACTTTTTAATATTCTTTTTTATATCATAATAAAAGTTTAAAAAGTGTTGCAAAATGAAGAAATTATATATAAATTAAATTTTCAGTTTTAATGAATAGGACGAGCTTTATATATATATAAATATTTGTAACCATACAAACTTCATAGAGAATATGAATTTATTTTGCATACATAGTTATTTCTTCTCGGTATTTTTATTGTGACTCGTGGAACCCCAAGGTTCCGTGGAACGCATTTTGAAGACCCCTGCCTTAGAGTATCTCAACTCGTCTCGCATGCATTTTTCTCATGCAATTAAACTCACTTACTCCAAAGCTCTTACTCCTCTTTGTTAAAATGTACTGTAATATCGAATGCACTATCTAAAAAAATAAAACTCGATGGACAGTCATCAAATCTTTCTATTGTTCTCCCATTTAATATTAAATAAAAGAAATAATCCATCCAAAAGAAAAGATCCATTTTCTTCCGAAGGAAAAGCAATAAAAAAAATCTTCGAAAAAACTAAACCACCCCTCAACAAATCCCCCTACGAACGAACCGTACTGCTTCTCAACTAAACCCAACTTCATTTGGAAATCCCAGCAGGGGGCGGAGAGGGCGAGGCGAGAGAAGTCCGAAGGAGGGAGCCAATGAGAAATCGCCACGTGACATCTATCGAAATGAAGTGCGACAGACCACGTGATGCACCGCAGTGGCCCATTAAGTGCACTTTCTCCCTCTTAAGTTTCGTCTGCTGGATCGGAATTAAGACCCCCCTGTTCCAAATGGGTCACATACTTGCAAGATGGATACTCCCCAAAGTGCGAGTCTATATATATACATCTCTCTCTGTATATATATATATATATATATATATTATATATATATATATATATATGAAGGATTTTGCGAAAGCCGTATCGGATTGATTTTGAGATAGATCTACTTTTCCACTGCAAGAGAATTAAGTTGAGTCCGTTCAGTAATTTTATTCCTTTCTCTCTTGCCAGAGAAATCTGTTGGGGGAAGCCCAAGCTCTTCGCTCCAATTGGATTCATGTGTATAACTAAAACGATGATACTAGTTGTTAGCAAGTAAACAAATTATACCCGTTAAGGCCGGAGAGAGTGGAGGGCACTCTTCGCATTTAGCGCGGTAATTGGATTAAAGTCATCGAGTTGAGTGAGGGCGATTTGCATTCGGAAGTTCCCTTTTCTGTTAGTGGGATTGCAGCTTCTGGAAACGTAAATATGTGCCTTTTCTGTGTCAAGTGGGTTCGAATAAGAGCCGAATGATAGGGTTCGGCAACAAATTTGCATTTCTTTTGTTCGGGTTGAAGTTGTCCTGTGATTAACGTGCGTGGTTTTTGTCATTATACTTAAATGTTTCTGTGTCTCTCTGTGTGTTTGAAGGTACAGGAAGTGAATGACTTAAAATTGTTTGAGTAAAATGATGAGGTGAATAGTTTGGAAATGTTTGAATAAGTGTGTTTGGAGTGCATTATTATTTTAAAATATAGGTATTTAAGATTTTAATCGTAGTTTGAATTTCAAAATTGACTGTACCTTTCGATTAATTTCAGGATGCGTTGTTACTATTTAGATATCAAAATCAACATATAAAATTGAATTTCAAAATAATTGAAATCGGAACTAATTTGAATAGTTATGAGTTTTATTCATATTCACATCTTGATTATACAAATTGAAAAAAAAATAAGTTTAATACACACATTTTTTCAATATACTATTGCTATAAATTAGAGGTGGCCAATTGTTTTGGATTCAGAAATGGAAGATACCGGACGGCTATATCTTTTTACAAATATTACATTCATTAGTTAACTTTGCATCTTAGAAGAGGTATAAATTGCACCATAAAATCAATAAATTTCAACTTTTAATATATATTACCTTTGAACTATTTAAATAATGACCACTAAAATATTAATTTATTAAAAAGTTAATTGATATTTGATTTTTAAATCCTAAAAATTATATAAAATATGTAGGTCGAAGGGGAGGGGGACAACTTGTTTTGGTTCGCGGGTCACATTGTGGAAACGGGGGAAACTGGAGGAACGCACCTTTTTAAAACGATTGCACATTCATTATTAAAAATAAATAAATATAAGTTTAAATAATGACAGTTTTATTCAACTTATTTTTTTGTGCCGATTTCACGTCTATAGCTGCACAAGCACACTTAATTTTAGAGTCAGTTTAATAAAAGAAATGCATCTATCATACTTTTCTACAATTTTTTTTTAAAATCAGGAGGGAGATTCTCATCGTAACTTGCGAGTTAATTTCAACCAACTTTCATCTATATTTACTTTTGTTGATCTTCATGCAAAATATTTTTGCTTACAAATATAGCTAATATTTTCTGACTGTTTTGGTGGGGTACTATTTGCCCACCCCAGCTGTAAGTGATTGATTGGATATCAAATATGACATTTAAAAATCTTTTTTCTTGTACTACAATGAGTCACACCACATTAAATTAGAAACATAATTAAATTTTTCGCTCCCCCTAAATATATTTAACGTGTTGATCAATAATATATACAACAAAAACGTTTCTATGATAATGGTAAATATAGCAGTGAAATACATATTTTAAAATAGATCTTTATCTTAATCACAAAATCATGTGATTTCTTCCTCTTTCCTTGGGTCGCAATAGCTAATTGGTTTTGGTTGCAAAATTGTGATTAGCGCTATTTCTGTTTGGTAATATAGAATCTATTACCAATGCTATTGAACTGCTGTGTGGATAAGTTAATGTACGTTAAATTTGTCGAGACTGAAGTCCTGATATTCATATGATGTGAAAGTTTGGAGAATTGAGTACAGGCACGAGTGTCTTCCCCGTCACTTGACCCTGAAGCGTAAAATTATCAGGTTTATATAACACCAATAGCTCTTGTGTTGCTTAGTTAAATAAACAAAATTTTATTCTGAGTGTTCACTTTAAAAGCTAGAAAACGTTTGATTATTGAAGATAAATGATACAAAACCATCATTATATGAAGTTGCTTACACACCTGATCCTACTTGCCATGAGTAAGAACGATTCTACATGCATGTTAACATCTGGATGTTTATCTGGATACTACTCTGCACATGCATAGATATTCGGGAGCATAGGAGGGGGGGGGCGCGGTAGCCAAGTGGTCAAGGTATCGGATCGTAGCTGGCATGCCATGAGTTCGAGCCCAGCACCACTAAAGGCCTTCCATGTAGGGGAGCGATGCACGTTAAATCTGTCGAGAGCTCAAACATCCTCCCGTGGGTGTGGTGTGGTAGTTAGGAGAGAGAATGATGCCAGATCAGCTGTCATCCTTGTCACTTGACCATGGTTCAAAACGACGAGGTCCGTCACCAAAAGCCCTCGTGTAGCTGACTAACGTAAGGACTTTGAACGTAGACAAATTTAAGGTGCATTCTGCACGATGGCTTTTTGATAGTGCCAAGACTAGAGCCCACAAATCAAGAGAAACAATACTGGCTACGAGTTTAAGACCGTGATCACTCGTGCCATCGTAGCCACGAATCGTGGTTGAAAAAGGATGAAGAAAATTATTATTGATTTGGCCAATAGCAAAAATAATAATCATAAAATTATTTAAAGAATCAATTACTTTTATGCAATTGCCCATATTGGATAATCATCATTGATTTATTGGGTAATCCTTTCAGAGAATTTACTTACACTATCGCTTCTCAAACTGTGGGGCGTGCCCCTCAGAGGGGCGTGATAACCTTAGAAGGGGTGTGGGAGCATAAAAGAAAAAATCGAAAGCAAAAGGCTATATAAAAAATATTAATTTGTTGAAAGTAAACAAACAAAATACATGACGCAATAAAAAGTTTAAAAAAAGCATTGGCACTGATATGTAGTACATTTATACAGGGCCGATTTAAGCTCATTTTGGGCCCTGGGCGCAGAAGATCTACCGGCCCACTTGGCACTGGCAGATTGAAATTTATAACCAAAAAATATGGTTAGGTCCAGCTTCCCTTTCTGGGCCCCTCCGTTCCCCTGGGCGCCCGTCCCAAGCACCCAATGGATAAACCGGCACAACATTTATTTATGTATCAGTACTGTACAATGTATTTTATAATGAATTTAATAATACTTAGATAAGAACAAGTTTAGTAATTACCAATGACCCCACAGGCTTGTCATACATAAAATTATATGCACAATTTAACGCGTATCTTGATAATTTGTACGGTTTATAAATAATCTCTTAGCTGCCAATTAAATGTTACTCGATTCGCTCCCTAATGCCACGACTAGCACATATACACGCTTATGTGATATATTGGGTGGGTGAGTGAGTAAATATTAACGTCGCATTGTTCAGCTACACGAGGGCTTTTGGCGATATATTGAATGGGAGAAAAGGAAAAAAATAAGTAAATCCTTCGCCAACAGTGTCGAGGTCAATTTATTGCATCCCAAAGCCTTCAGAATAATTTTATGAATAGCAGAGAACAGAAAAGATCGTATTTCTGAAAGACGTATATATACCTCCGGGGTAATTGACGTACTGGCAGAGCGAGACGTTCATATACACCGGAGGCACTACTGAGGAAAAAGCCATATTGTAGCTTTAGCGTCAAAGTATCGTATTATCGAAATCAATACATTTTTATTCTATGGAGGGAAGCGCAATGAAAATTATGATTGAATATTGGGTCGCAAGTATCGAAAGTTTGAGAAGCACTGTCTTACACGACTGTTTAAAATGATTGTTATAGACCCACAAAATAGCACCCTCCCGCATAAAAAAAGTACTCCCCTTCCACTTTTCCTTCTTTAATTAAGGCCCCTTTATTTGCACTTTTAATCTTCTATGTGAAATTTATTCCGCAATTATCCTTCGCGGTCCTTTTATCTTAGTAAGTGAAATTCGCTTAAGTGGAGTTGACTGTTAAGATTTATACCACGCGTTTTAAGGGGGGTCATTTACATTTTAATTAATAAAGTGTTCCTCTTTCACTCTACCCAAAGATTTAGTAGGCTTGTTTCATATTTTTCTTTTCCAGAGGGTAACTGATATTATCTTTTAGTTGGTAAAAGGCGATTTTATTAATTATATATCTTGCGCACGTTTTTAACGGGTTGATTGATTGATTGTTTATGAACGTCACCCTAAGGCTATTGTGGAAGAATTTTGCAATTTTGAACGACGTAATTTTTAATTGTAATTTCTTGGATAGATAACTAATCTTTTAAGCAAATACCATTATAAGTTGGTGGGGTATAGATGTAACCTTTACGAGGCATGCATTGATTGTTTTTGTGTTTATACCAGGGCTTCGAACCGATAATTTTTTCGTTTCGGTTCAACAACAAAAAAAATGTATCGGTTCAGTTCCGGTTTTCGTTTCGCCAAAACTAACGGTTTTCGGTTCAGTTCTGTACTATATAATTCTATCATAAACAAAAAGTGTAATTCTATCAAAATTTAGATTTTAATCTTTTATTTGATCGGTGGTACACGATGTGATTTTTTTTTTAAAGAAATCATGTATACTTTTAGTTCATTCAATTGGATTACATCTGTCTTCTGCAATTAGTTTCATGCGAAAATGAAATAGAAAAGTAATAGTGAACATCAAAACAGGAAACCGAGAGGCAATGTACATGTAATGATGATATAATTATATGGTTGACATTAAATTAGGGAATATTGATAAGTTGGTTACAGGAAGATATATCGAACCGAAACAAACCGATATTTCTTTCGGTACAGTTTTGGTTTTCGTTTCGACCAAAATAACGGTTTTTTTCCGGTTCGAAGCCCTGGTTTATACCAACACGTATTTCTCACGCACGTACACACATACACAGTTATCTGGTACCTACAGAGTGGCCACTGTAGCCTAGTGGTCAAGGTAACGGTCTTGTGGCTGGCATGTCATGAGTTCGAGCCCAGTACCACTGAAGAACCGCCGTGTAGGGGAGCAATGCACGTTAAATCTGTCGAGGGCTTAATCGTCCTCCCATGGGTGTGGTGTGGTAGTTAGGAGTAGGGGGGAAGCTCAGGTGTCGTCTTCGTCACTTGACCATGGTTCAAAATTACGAGATCCGTCGCCAAAAGCTCTCGTGTAGCTGATCAGTGCGACGTTAATATTCATTCACTCACTCTCTCACTGGTACCTACAGAAGAAAGAATTGGTTTAGTCATATATTAAATTTTGGTAAACTCTGTTTGCATAACATTGTAACAAATTCAGTTAGTGTGTCAGGGGTGGCTCAATGGTCATGGGTGACTCGTGTTGTTTTTATGGAGTCGTGAACTCGATTTCTGTTGCAACTGAAGAATTGTCGTGGAGAGCGGCTGATGCACTTTGAATCTGAAAAAGCTCGAAGGGAGTGGCAATTTGGGAAGTAGGGTGTCATCTCAGGAGTCGTCCTCGTCACTTGATCAGTGCTCAGAAGTACGAGGTCCGTCGTAAATAGCATCCATGCTGTTTCAAAATGTAGGATTTATAATTATGAATTAAGGGATTATGTAATATCAGCTTGAACTGTTTCAATAACGTAATATCTAGTAGTTATTGCTAATGCCATTTGTCTGATAGTGTGAGATCGAGGTACACAAAATGCATCACAGCGAAATGCTAGAAATACGTCTGTTGTAGCTTTGAGCGCCATTACAGGTGACAATAAGATGTGTGGCTCGGTTCCACCCCAATGTTGAGGGAGATTATTCTGGCGATGGTCAGGGGCCTTCTGTCTCTCTTCCTCTTCCACCTACTTCACATGAAGACTTGCGGCTTGACAGCTATTTTGAGTACCCCATACCCCGCAAAGGCAATACACAATTACAAACATCCATGTCTTCTCTGGGATTCGGACCCAACCCCAACGACACAGCAGTCGGCGTTACTATACCGGATGAGCAATATAAAATGAACATTGATATATATATATTAACTTATTCTATAATTTTTTACTCTCACATTTTTAAGTCTCAGTTTAAAACTCAGTGGTCGCTAAATTGTTTATAAAGTCAAGTAAAACTGTAGAAAAAAAGGAAGGTAAGTGTTGATCCCTTTTTAGAATATTTGGAAATAAGGCCTTTTTAAAGTTATCAGAAAGGTATATACATACATTGGTAAAACGATTCGCAAAAGGTAAAAGCAAATACGTTGATGTACGATTGCATGTAGAAAATGTAATTCGAAATTTTGCTACAACCTCAAACGTATTTCTCGTATGGTGTTTTGATAAAAATTTATTTTCCCATAGCAGCAAACATTATTTTTCCTGAAGTTTACATTAAGTTCAAAATACTTACTCTCTGTATAATAAAACTCTTAAAATACTAACTTTCGGAACTTTTTAGAAGTATTTGCATACTCGCATGATAGACAATCCCGATTTTCACACTAAACTAAATACAGCTCACGTAGTTTTAATTCCATAGTTAACTTCTCCCTGACACATTTTTAACACGACACAATTAAATTCCAGACTTAATTTTAATTCCTAATCTGAGAAAAGTGAATTCCAAAACGAGGGAAATTAATTGGCCCAAGTGTTTTGAAATGATCCGAGTCACTTTTGAGGGAAAGTTTAATTATCATGTCATTCCCCCGTAACAAGATGCCATTTTAAGAAGTAAATTTAACGCTATTTGCAAGTCCACGCGCTAATTGATACATTCAACCAACCTTGCAGCAAAGTCAAATCTTGCGAATAATGTACAAAATCTGGGAAGAATTCGGAACGTATCAATGCACACTCGAATTAACATCAAAATTTCCCTGGAATTTTACTTGCATAGTAATGACGGAAAATGAACTGAACATATACATATTCAACTTTTGCCCTAAGAGAATTTAAAATGCACCTTCGCCCACGAAGACAAATGTCCAATTTCACCGAACACTTCCTCCTTTTAATGAAAACGAAAATTTAAATAAAAGAAAACTAAATTTCACTATATTCTTGCTGTCAACTGAAAGTATCACTTTCCACAGTATTCAACACCGTATCCGGTAAGGGGAGGGAAAAAAATTCTGTACCGGAGAATTTTTAATGTTCTTTCTAAAGAGCCATTTACGCTTTTCCTGGTTAATATTCGAAAAGCGTTTTGTTGAAGAGCTTATTCTGTTGCCAGATTTTCCACTGGTAATGTTGCCCGAGTAAATAGCTGGGGGTTATTAACGCTATTAGAATCCATTTCCAGCGAAAGGTTCTTTGGTTTTTAAAAAGTTATTTACGCAGCGGTGGAGAATCAAACGCAGCTGAAAGGAGTAAAGTATAAAGAAGAAGCTAAGAAAAAAAATTAATTTTTCGTGTTTTTGAAATTTAGCTTTGATGTACTCGAACTAATTCTGATTTTAATGAATTAAACTACTTTCGAGATTTGTTAACGAGTTCCGTAAATGATATTTAATTGTTTTGGATTTAAAAATGTATTGATTGCTAAGTATATATTTTGCGTTTCGTGTATTTGTTTGAAAAGGAACATTTTTATTCTCATTTTGTTGGGAAATCGGGCATTAATGGATATAGAAATGACTGGGTTTTTTAAAACTAAAGGTAAAGTTAAACTTTGTTTTTCTGAATTCATGTAATTATTTGTAATTATAATAATTATTTCTCTCTTATCACAATAAATATAACTGAATTAAATTTTTACTGGGGTTCTGGGACTTTTAATAAAGTTATTAATAATTTTATGTCACATTTAAGAATACTACATTCGAATATAATTAATAGTTATTATTTGTAATGTCTAATAAAAAATTAACTATGTTTTCTAATTGGATATCTTACATTTTATTCAATGTTTAGTTATGAATGTGTATTTAAGTTTCTTAACCATACTTTTTACATACCTCATATATATAACGACTGGTTGGTTTGTCGCTGGCCTTCTGCCCCCAAGGTTGATGGTTCAACCCCGGTCCAAGTCGGTGGATTTTCGTGATGCAGAAAATCGACAGTGGCCACGTTGTATGATTATACGGCATGAAAAGACCCCTAGAATGTCTGTTTAGCTTGGGCGCTCTCGGCAAAATTAAATCCTAGTACAGGTTCGCATAGTCAGAGCTCAGGTGCCTTTCTCTGTAGAGGAAACTGGGCGTCAAAATTACCTGCGGCGATTGGTATCCGTTTATATAGCGCCGCACTAAAGAGTGATATCAGCTCTTGGAAATGTACTAGGTCTGCAATGGTAAAAATGTCAATCAGCAGCCATGATATATTGGATAATATATCATGTGTATTTGCTTATTTTTCCCTTAACAAAATCATTTTTATATACATCTCTTTGTGGGAAACCTTTCCTTTCATAATTTAGTTTAATTTTATTTTATATTTCTGTCTGTGCAAAATACACGTGTGTTAGTTTTAGGCCTAACATTCAATATGGCTCTGTTTTTTCTATTATGTAGAAAATTTCTGCTGTACGGGAAAGGTGGATCCGTTAAGTATGCATAACTCTAATTTGCTGGTCCTAATTCAGCAACAGCTTTAGAAATCATAATAGGTCTCCATTTTAGTCCATTGACTCTTTTGGTTTCTTCCATTTTCAAGTTCTAACTCTGTTTCCTGCTATACATACGTTTATTTAAATCTTGTTCAATATTCATTCCCCCCATTTTTGTATAGTTATGTGTCTTAAAATCTGGTTTCTATCTTCTGGCTTTGTTAGTTGATAGCTATATCTTGTTATTTTTCAATTTATTATACTATATATATAATAATAATAATAATAATAAATCAAAGGAAAGATAGATTTAATATCCTACAAATCGTGAAAGCAGCTTAAATTCTGAAATAGCGAACCGGAACATGAAACTAATATATAAAAGATTAGTCAATGGGCCAAAACGGGAAAATATTATGCTTTCTAAAACTGTTACTGATGACTTTCACCAGTGAAGTAGGATTTATTTTTCTGTATAGGATCCCACTCTTGTGTAAAAATTTCAGCAGGAAATTTATGCACAACAGTACAAGAACAAATAAAGGATATAAACCAAGTTTAAAAATCCTGTAGTCTTCTCTTTTATCATAAATATTACTTTCTAAAAATTAGTATCAATTTATAATATTGAATGAAAAAAGTTTGTTATTTGTATCAAGATTGGTTTTTATTAAATTTAAATAAACTGGATAAAAATTTAAAATTTACGATATAATCTGTTACTACTAAAAATAATTAAGTCATTTTACAATCTAAAAATATGACATGGATTATAGTATCTATGTTATCATTTTCTTTAAGTGTTGATATATATCAGTCAGACAACTGCTAGCTGACCCCTTGGGGTTGATTCCTTAATTTGCATATAATGATATCCCTTGTGAAAAATAAAGTTTTTTTTTAATACTAGCTTTTTGTATCTGTGAATAACTATTATATATTTCATCTTTTATTAGTTTATTTAAAGAATATTTAATATACATTTGCTTTAAAATTTTAATCATCTCTATTTTTAGAATTAAGTAAGTTTTCAAAGTCAAAGTTATGATAGAATTATCTTGTATGGGGCTAACAATATGTTTGCTATTTTTAACTATAATATATTTATAAATGTTGCCTAAAGTGCTCTAAGTTAATGTTTATAGCATTTTACCAGTTTTTGTTCACTAATGGCTTTAATGTAAGTACTAACGCCATTAGTGACTGTTCTAAATTTAATGGGATTCTTATGGACATTTGGAGTAATATAAATGTGGAAGTACATTTCCTGCATTCTTTTATATGGAATTTATGAATTAGGTAATTATTTATGTCTTTAATTATATGTAAACCATGACCTTCTTAAAAATTATTATTTTTCAGAAAACCTAGCTGAGATATATATATATCTTATATATATATATTTGTTCATACCGAACATAAAACATTTAACTTGTTTCATCTTAAATATATGTTCAATATTGCAGCGTAAGTCTGTAATTTAAAAAGCTGTATCATTTGTTTCTCTACTTACTCTTTTCTCTCTTTCTTTGGCCTCTTTTTATTTTAATTTTAAAATTTTGATCATTATTAAAATATATTTTTTTAATCTTTTTATTGATTGCATTAAAAGACATTTCTTCCAAAATGCTCATGGTATTCTGTCCATATGAGTATATAGTTTTGCATTATTGTATGTAATGGCTTTCCCTCCACAATCTGTTTGTTATGTACGGCACAATTCAAAGAATAGTTAGGTCTATATTATCAAAGCTATTTTAGTGAAACTTTTGAGTCTACTTTATGTTTTATTTGTATCATTATTAATATTGTAATGTTTTATAGGTGTAAATCGACATGAATATAGAGGTTTTTAGAAGTTTGACCGATAGATATTTATAGTTACAAATTTTACAATTCCCAATATAAATGCAAGTAAAAGTTTTGCAGAATTTAACTTTAGAATTAACAAAGGATATGTTTTACATTTATTATTAGGAAATTTTTATAACTAAAAGGAATATTACGAAGGTGCTGAGAAGTGTCAGCATGATATTTTTTTGCATTTAAATTATACTTTCTTATATAAATGTATAGAATGAGCAGTATCCTTCTGCATAGATATTTTCTTGTAGTTAACATCTTTCTGAAAATATTTAATGATATTATTCTTGATAAAATCAGTATTCCAGAAAGTTCTAGCTAGCTCAGGAAATCATTAAAATGCCATAAATTCTACATTATGATTATTGGGGAAAAATTCAAATATTTGTATGAATTTTTATAAATATTTTCTTTATTTTTCATGAATAATTCCAATTTCCCTCAAAATGTGTATTCAATTCCTTTTAGAAACTAAATATCATGATAATCAGTTTAAAAACAGTCCTAAAAATTTTGAAAAACTAATAATGTCTAAAATATCATCTTCTAAAATTTAGAAATCGGTCAAAAATAAGAATAAAATTCTTATAAATATATTGGATTGCTTATATTTTCGATAAATAAAAAATAATATTTCTTTATATAGTATATGTATTTTAACTTTTAATACCATTGAGCTGAGTAAAATTTTTTTATAGCTTAGGGAAGTCATTCTTTTAATAATTATCGTAAAATATTGGGATTATCGTAAGGGGGGAAGGATTATTGTAAAATGTAATAGCTACTGCTCCTACTGAAAAAGATCTCTAAAGCTCATTTCGGGATTTAGTGAACCATTTGTAATTATTGGAATTTTGCGTAGGTATTGAAGCAGAAATAACATTTAAAAAGAGAAATTCAAAATTATCAGGTTTAAGATGGACGTGGGAATTTTTTAAAATTAAAATTACACAATGATTCAATATATCAAGAAAACTTATTTCATTTTCATAAGATCACTATTTTAAGGTAGTCAGATACCTTAAGAAAAAGTTGAAATCTGCCAAAAATTGCCAATTTCTTATAAATTGTTTTATAGGTCATCTTATTAGCTTTATAAAAATACCAAGTTTATTATTTTCCGTTCACTAGAATAAAAACTACAAGTGTTTTAGTAAAAGCAGATGCCATCACTTTAAGGAAGATGTCATGCTTTAAATCGCATTTTACTCGAAATGTGTGTTTTTTTTTTCAAATGCTCAAATGGGGACAGCCATTGCTCAAAAAGGTTTGAAAGTAATTAATTGAAATTTTTTGTGTATGTTTTGTATAATAGTAGAAGTGTCCTAACCTTCAGATGTATCAACCACTGTTTTATTACAAAATTTATAATACCTTATGTTAATATAATCAGTGTTTTCAAGCAATTTCATATAATAAGGAAGATAAAGTATTCTAGTTTTTGTAAAAATTAAAATATCTCTTATCTTGAAGGTTATTTCAAAAATGAATACCATACAACACATCAGAATTCAAAAATTGAAAATGTGTTCATAAACTTTTGGTACAGAATGGGTCCCGTTTATGTTATTTTTTGTAATTTTTTGATCATTTTTTCCCATTTTAGTAAAAGTAATTTATATCTCTCTTTTTTAATTTTAGCATATTTTTCTTAAAATGTACTAAGCCAATCTAGAAACCACAAAAAAATCTCCATATCTTCATTTTTTTTTTTAAAAAAAGTTGTCGCAAGTAGTCGGATACCTTAATAATATTGCTGTAAATCGCGGATTTTAAATGCTTAAAACCCATAACTCCATGACGATTTCATTCCTAACGATAAAATTAAAATCAGACATTTTAATTTATGTATAGTTGTAAATAATAATAAAAAATAAAACAATATATTTAGCATGTGAAACGATACATTTAATTAAATTTTTGTTTTGATAACACATAACAGCCTATTTCAGTTATTTTTTCGCTTAAAGATCACTATATTGGCATCTTCAGGAAATAATGTTCGTCAAATCTGTTGATTTTTGCAAACATTTTATGTGGAGAAATCACTTGACAAAAAATACGCCACAATAAAAGTCAAATGTTGAAGTAACAGTCCTCAATACAAAAATATCAACCTCAAAATTGTCATAAGATTCTTCATAATTTAATTCGATTTCAATATTTTCTTGGATTTCTTTATTACGCATAAACTATGTAATACGTCAAGTATTTCGGAAAACACAGATTACAGAAAAAAAAAAGCTAAAAATAATTTGCTTAAAAAAAGCCCCCTAAATAGTTATCTAGCATTAGAAAAAATAGTTATTAAATTTGGAGTGTTTCTCAATAATTTTTTTTTCTTTTTGAGTTAAAATGTGTAGTATTCTTCTATGGCTCTTCATTTTGATTGGGTTCATTTTTCTGAAAGTGGATTACTTTCGTCAAAATGCCTCTTATGATTCAAATTTGCTTGAAAATGTACTTGAAGGCACTTGTTCATATAAAAGCTCAATGTTTGTCCTTTCTTATTAAAGCTTTAATTAAAAACCCATTGTATTGAATTTTTGGTTTATTTTTTAATGTGTGAATGGAAATTGTTTGAATGTATTATTCAATTTAACTATATCCATTTTATTATATCTAATTTTACTGTACCCTTTTACTATGCAATAATTTTTATGTCATGAGCCCAATATTTCAAATATATGTGAAAGGAAACTGTAAATTTTTTGTGCTATTTAAAAAAAATTAAGTGTTACTTAAAGGGTTATTTAAATTTTGTGTATGATTATACATATATATATATATATATATATGTGTATATTATAAATATATATACATATATATATATAAAATGTATTAAAAATAAATCCTAAAGATAAAGATTTTAGAATGAATTTTGAATACTGTGTGCTCTTAAGTGTAAAAACTATGTGTATTCAAATTATGACTTTCAGTCACACGTTTTTCTGTAATCTAATTTATCATAGATGAGAAAATTACAATTAAATAAATGATTAGCACCCTCAACAAATAATACTCGTGGAAAAATAATGGCTAAATTCGAGTGACGTCATAATCACATGATCACAGACAATCATTTGTTTCAATCCAATTACTTCATAAACTCATGTGACGTCATAGCCGCACGATAAATGCAATCACGTTCGCCAATCTGTTAATGCGCTTTGCTGTCACCAATGATTGCTCTTTGTGGAAACTTTCTTTTAAAAAGTACATATTTGTGAACATTACTAACGTACATAGATAAAAAAAAATGCATTCTATTTAAAAAGTACATATACAGGGTGGTCCCAAATTCATGGTACAAACTTTAAGGGTAGATTCAGGACATTCTAACTATCATTTATTGTACAGGAATTTATGGGCAGAAGTGACACGGTGAGGTGCAAACAGGGGGTATAAAAGAAAATAAAAATGGTGTGAGTGAGTGAATATTAACGTCGCACTGTTCAGCTACACGAGGTCTTTTGGCGACGGACAGCGTAATTTTGAACCATGGTGCCAGCTCAGGTGTCGTCCGCGTCACCTGAGCTGGGATCCACCACTCCAAACTACCACACCATACCAACGGGAGGACGTTTGAGCTCTCTACAGATTTAACGTGCATCGCTCCCCTACACGGCGGGTCTTCAGTGGTACTGGGCTCGAACTCATGACACGCTAGCCATGATCCGATACCCTTACCACTTGGCTACCACGGCCACAATAAAAATGGAGTTATCGGTTGGTTGTGTTGCCGGTAGGGGTCCGTAGATGTCGAGTCACCGTTCAGCATGATACATCTCCGTAGGGGAAAGCGCCATTTACAATTGTACTGACGTCTACAATGGGAGACTTGACGTATACCAAAAAAGCAGACTAATGGCTAAGCAGGCCGTGCTAATGGTAACGGCAGAACAGCGCTACGAATGTATTGTTACGAATTTTGTATAAAATAATGTAAATAATTTGTATTTGGATGTGCAATGCATTTATATTACTCTATGCTATATTTATTTCATGTTAAAATTGTAATATTCACAAGCAACGCCGTCCCTTACTTTATAATGGCGATTCAATGGGAACTTGGCGAAATATTGGCGATAGAGCTAAGTTGGCATCATTTTTTGCGACCAAGTTGGCGACATATTTGGCGACTTTGGCGACCAATTTGGTGACATTGGCGACCATGTTGGCGAGTTCGGGACCCTCTGGATTCTTCTAGAAATTAGTAGAGAAATCCACTAACTTCACGATCAGTGGCACGAGCGCATCTTTCCAGAATTTTCGGCCTCTGCTATAAAAAGAGTGACACTCGCCGCAAGAGTCAGTCTGGCTTCAGCCAGCGAAACGCGAGTCTGATTTCAACCAGCGAGTAGTGAGCACTGTTTTGATTAGCGATTAGTAGACTTGCCTTGAACTTGATCAGCTCGGCTGTGCTTGTGAATAATCATTTACATACGTGTATTTTAGACACTGCTTATTGTGTCTGAGTGCTGTTGAAGGTGTGAAATCCTTCTGTTATTTATTCTGTGAATTTTGCTGCTGAATCCTGTATTTCAAGGATTGATTTTCGACAATAAATTATCATCGCTGTTAAAGAACTGTCTTTTTGTTTACAACTGATTTTGCATAAAATCCTCGAACCCCGATCTACGTAACAGTATCTTTGAACGTGTACGCCAATCGCTCCATCGACACTGTCAAGCATGTATCGTCACTGGTAGACGCAATTTTGAACAGTTATCATAAATATTACATTTGTCAACGACGCTTTCAATAAACCCTTTGTCTTTCCTTCCGTCTTTCATTTTTCGTTTGTGCCTCACCGCGTCACTTGCACCCATACATTCCTATACAACAAATGATTGTTACATTGTCCTATACATACCCTTTAAATTTGTACCATTAATTCGGGACACCCTGTATGGTAGAGATATTTTTTAATTCTGAAAAACTCTTTCAAGAATTTTAACATTTGAACATCTTTACAGAATTATCAAATTTGAAATTGTATCTAAATTTTTCAAGTAGAACAACAAGTACAAGTTTAATGTCAAATTTAAATTTAATGGAGGACAAGAATTGCATTTATCATGTGCCAGCCATGGATTTAGTCCATTTCCCGAAAAACATGTCGAAAAGAAAACCAAGTGTGTTCTCCAGATATGGTAACCTCAAAACAATCGTAAAATTCTTCATAATTTCAATGTATTTCAGTTTTTCTTGATTTTCTGATAGCAAAAGTTATTATAAAATACATTAAATAAATTGACAAAGAAAGTTTATTTTTTCGTATGGGTTTTACTGTAATCCAATAGGAATTATTATAAGAGAAGTTTATTACTGTCATATTGTTGAAAATTCATTTCGTTATTGGTGAAAGCAGGCTTTTGAAAAGTGGTTAGGTGCAACTTATTGACAACTGAAGAAATAGACTGAAAATGAATCAATAACAAATTTAGAATTGAAAGTTAAAGTAAATGAACACTTCTATAAATCTTAGAAGTATAAATGTTCTCTTACTTATATTAAACAAGAAATATAAAAAACTTTTAGTCAATTCCTACTTTGAATGGATGAATAGAAAGTATTTTATTAACGATTGAAAATTTGAACATATATATATATATATATAGGTAGAAAGTGAACTAATAGTAGGAATTGAAAAAAGAGCACGATTTGCCTGCATTGTTGTAACAATGCACACCCGGTTTGGCCAGTTTGGTTGAAAAACTGGTTTTCAACGCCAACTTTTGTCATTGTTTTAACAGTTACATTGTTACAACAATGAAGAATCTTAATTGGCGTCGAAAACCAGTTATTAATTTAATTAATTAACCGGTTATTAATGAATTAATATTTGAAAAAAACTGTATTAACATTAAGTGCCATCCAGTACAAGTTTAAAAAATTTATTTGAACTTGATTAGAATAATAAAAATTATTTTATTAACGATTTGAAATTTGAACAAGATAAATATATATATAAATAAATACAGAGAAAGAGAGAATGAGCTAATAGTAGGAATTGAAAAAAAAAATACTTTCAATTTAAAGAACAGATAAAATAATAGTAGACAATCATCAAAAAATGAATGAAATTAATTAATTATGTGGTAAATAAAGTAGAAAACAAATTATTAAATTTAAACAGGTGATAATAAAATGCTTCAAATTTTGACATGAATATAGCTATAAATTTTAAAAAGAATTTATGCTATTTATCTTGGTATGCAAATTATTATTCGTATTTAAAATATTTAGTAAAATTCCCTTTATATTTTAAGTGTTCTTCATCGTTCTAATAATCTAATCTCATTTTCGTATAAACAATACGAGTAAAAAGTACGATGTATGTTTAATAATAATCGAATTCTCTCTTCCACCACAAATCTGAGTTTTCTGTATTAATATTCAAGATAAACATATACTGAAAATTAACAGTTCATGAGGGCAGAAATCAATCCGCAATCAATGCTCATTACACGTCCTTTAATATTAATTTATTTAAAGGGAAACCCCGAGCAACGTTTAAGCAGAGCATCTGGGGAAAAATATCCTTACTTAATAACGTCGTATTTCCATTTTAAGCTGAGGATCTTATCCTCCTTGTCATTTGAAGGAAAGGTACGCTGACTAAATCCTACAGAGCACGGTCATTAAAATCAGTTTAATTACGATAATTACCGAATAATTTTTTTAAGCCTCTTTTAACGAATCACGATTTGAATTTGAGCCCCCTCAACCCTAATTGCTGTTTTCCTTTTCCACAGGCTGTAAAAATAAAAGTGCTGACTGGGCCTTGGCTGATTCTAATTGAAAGCGTTTAGAAGAAAATGTCGCCAAATGGCCGCTGAGTAATCAATGGGACTGTGTGGCGCGCGCTGTGTGAAGGGTTTTAATGAAAGTGTTAAGGCGGAATAGCCTTTTGGGAGGATTTGTATTTGATGTTTGGCGATATGAACTTAGAATGACTTTTCATAAGTTTGTGTTTGGGAAAAGATAAGAACAATTATATTTTGATGTTTAATTTTTAAAGAAATAGTCATGTTTCTTAAGAATATACTATTTTATTTCTTAAGAATATCCTTAAGAATATACTATTTTATGAATGATGTAACAATGATGTTTAAAAGTAATGGGGTCACGATTGGAAACTCGTGACCGGTGCTGTTTTTAAGTGCTGTGCTAGTTTGTGCGTAAATCGTACCATGTCTCCTTAAGAGGACATGGTACGTTTTAAGCAAAATTTTTTAATTTAAGGATTTTCAAAATTTTTTGGTTGCCTCCTGTGTGTGTATACTATGTAAAACAGATTTTGTGCTCAAAATTTCATAAAAAGCTAGCCATTTAATTTTTTGAGTAAAAAATTGCAAATTTATGGAGTGATTTTAAAATGCTACTCCTCCTACAAAATTTACGTACACGCATGAAATTTGATTTACAAGTGCCTCAAACACTATGCATAATAAAAGTTGGTATGGGTTTTGCGATAGCATGATTGTGTATCTGTACAATACTTCTTTTATGAATGCTATTGAAAATCCTTAAAAATGTACAAATTCTGAGTTCAATTATTTTTACAAAAAAATATTGCTTTGATTTAAAAATGCATACCAACTTTTGGTAAAAAAAAATTCAAAGCATTTGGCACATTAGAAAAAAACCCTTTGCATTTTAAATGAAGACAAACTAGTTATTTTATCTTTCCGAGATAAGTAAGTTTAAAGTTTTGATTTTCCATAGGGATGTGAGTAAAAAACGAACGCAAAAGCCATCATAATTCTGCATTTTTTTAGTTTAGAGCTTTCAAAATTTGTCAGGAAATAGAAAAATATATAAAAAATAGTTTAAACTAAAAAAAAAATAATTAAATTTGATTTTTTGACCGATTTTTGTCAATTGAATCGTGCTGTGTCCCCTTTAAATTATCAAATTTTTTATTCATTTTTTTATTATGTATGTGTGTGTGGTGGTGGTGGTGGGGACTTTTCAAATATATTACACCACATTCATGTCATGAGCAATACTTTTCAAAATATACATAAAAAGAAATGTTAAAAAATTTAGCGGCTCAGAAATATGAGTATTATTTAAATATTGTATAAAACGTAAAGAATATATTAAAAATCATTCCTGAAGGATCAGAGGAGGATTCAATAAAAGCTAAAGATTTACCATTTCGAGCATCGCGCGCGCGTGTGTGTGTGTGTGTACTTCATTGTTAAAACTGTGTTCTAAGGGCTATTCCACTGTGATTTTCAGGTGACCTTTCATTCTAGCTATTATTGAGAAACAAATAACAAAATAAGAATTACATTTTAAGAGACTTAATAAACGAAGAAAATTACACTTTTCAACGCTTTATTTTTTTTTGAAAATTATTTTCCCCCCTTCTGATTTAGGTTAGGGGCCACCATTATTTTTAATTCTATAAATGTTCATCGGTTACACATCATAAATTTCTATTCGGCAACCCTTTTTAGTAGAAAATTCAAAATCTATATTTAGAATATAATAATTTGACCTTCAAATAAAACGTCAAGGAATGAGATAATGTGTTCTATAAAATCTTAAATTGATAATTATGATTTGAATAATAAGAATTAACTGAAAATTTCATAAGTATTATTTGCCTTTATAATACTTATAAAATTGATTATATTCTATTTTTTATGAAACTTTTTAAGCGTCTGAGCTTTTATGTTATATGCATTATAAGATAAAATCCACAGATATTCGTAAAATTTAGCATCCAATTACGCAAAACAAAGTTTTATACTATGCTTCGATGTTTTTTTTAATTAAATAAAATTCTTAAGTTAAAAGTTAAAAAATAAAATGTTTAAAATTTCAATTCTGAAACAGGAATTTATAAAATGATAATTTTTTGACAATTTATTAAAACTCTAGTATAAATATGAACAAAATGATGTAAGTTTTATAATTACTTCCAATTTAGTTGTGATTTTTATCATTATAAATATATCTGCTAGCTCTGATTTTTAAAAGAATATCAGTAGCGATGTTAATTACTTCATACATTATCTGAAAATACATTATAACTAGTTTTCTAGCGTTAAAAACAATAATTACTGAAAAATAACAATTAAATATCAGCAATTGAATAATAACAACTATTGAATAAATAATAATCATTATTACAGTATTTCTACATCTCATAGCTTATTCCAGTTAAAAGAAGTAGTACTCTTATTTATAATAATATAGATAGAATTTTATTATAATAGAAATAGTTTATATTTAAAATAATATTTAGAATAATAAATAAACAGTAACAATATAATAATACCTTCTACTGTAACTTACTTGCAAAGCTTTGAATAATAGATCTTTAGTAAATAATTTACGTAAAAAAAACAGTTAGAATAGCATTATAGTACAAACTTCAGTTTAAAAATCATAATTCATTCAATCTTTACATTGAAATACGTACCTTGAAATACCTTTAAAAATTTTGGATTTTTTTTTTTTGAAAAAAAATTAATAAAGAAATCTATGCTCACAAATTCTCACAAAAACTAAGCATTTAAAAGCAGAGAAAAATGGTATTGATTCTTTTTGAAAACCCGAATATACGCGGGATGCTCCAAAATGATGTATTGCAAGAATTTATTTCAATAAGAGGGAGAAAAAACACCGGTAATATATATATTTTATTTTCTGAAGGTATACTGCAGGCTTTTATAGCACTTCCTTTTCAAGAATCCATTTATTTTTTGTATTAGAATGAATAGGGTGTGTTTTTTCTGTCTCTGCAACATTTTTTTTAATGCTTTTCTTTTTTTGTATTTAAATTAATTCGTCTGTTTTAAATGTTGTTTTAATGTGATATTTGCTTTTCTTTTAGATGTACATTAATTTCATCATTCAATTAATTATGAATTATGTTCTTTTCACTTTTAATAAAAAGTATCGTTAGTTTTTATGAAGGTAATTTAGTTTAAAAAATCGGAAAGGGTAATTACTTTATGCTTGGTTAAATGTTGAAAAATTCTTGTAACATTGTATAAATGATGGGGAATTGATACATGACTATTAAGTAATTCGTAAGGCATTGTGCGTTTGAAATATAAACTATTGAAATTT
Organism: Trichonephila clavata; assembly: GCA_019973975.1. Lineage (NCBI taxonomy): Eukaryota > Metazoa > Arthropoda > Arachnida > Araneae > Nephilidae > Trichonephila > Trichonephila clavata. Next base: position 129,769 of record BMAO01031810.1, read on the forward strand.
TATTTAATTGTATTAAATGGTTTTGTTTATAATTACATTCTGATAACTATATATTAGTGAAATAATTGGTTTTTATTTCTACTTGAATACTTTTATATTAGTATCTGATGAGATTATTCACAATGTTTTACGATACTTAATATTTAAGGTGTAATGAATTATACCGGACATGAAAGATTTTTTATAGATATTTTTAATCTATCTTTGATTTACAAAGAAAAATAAAGCTTAGAAAATGAAATCATTAATTATAAAAAAATGGAATTTACAACTTCAAAAAATCATTATATAAATAAATAAGCTAGTTTAAGTTCCCATTTATGCAAAAGATGTAATAATATAGTAAAATAAATTAAATAAATAAAATTCTGAAATTAAAAAAATAAAGTTTTTTTATGTACTGGCTGCTACATAAAGTTTTGTGTAAACAGGGAATTTACAATAGAAACTATTTAACAAGTTTTATTTACGAATTAGTATTAAAGTAATACTGATATGTTTCACATTGTCAAAGCTATGTTTGTAATACAACAGCTAAAAGTTTAGATACTTTTCAATACCTTATCAGTCAGCTATAGCAATAACTAAAAATCAGTAAGAGTATAGGAAAAAAGATACTATTTATATGTGCCTGCACAGCACAAGTTAATATAACATTGATAAAGGGGTCGCAAAATTTCTGTTTTATATACTTAAAAATTTACTTGTTAGATATTTATAATAATTGAGAATAGTGAAATTGTATATAGATATTTAGCAGCCATGTTTGAAAATAAGATGAGCTTTTATATTTTGCCGGATGGGTGGCGTGGTTGGTTTGTCGCTGGCCCTCTGCACCCATGGTTGCGGGTTCGACCCCTGCCCAAGTCGGTGGATTTTCATGATGCAGAAAATCGACAGCGGTCATGTCGTATGATTATGAGCCATGTAAAAGATCCCTAGAGTGTCTGTTTTGGGCTTGGATGTTCTCGGAAAAATTAAATCCTAGTACTGGTTCGCATCGCCAAGTGACCTCAGAACATGGCGGAGAAAACATGGCATCAAAATTGCTTTCTGTAATTGGTATCGCCTATATGGTGTAGCGCTAAAAAGTGATACCAGCTCCCAAGGTAGTTTACTAGGTCTGCAAAGGTTTAAAATACTAATACGCAATCCATTGAAAAAAATTTATATTTTTAGATGTATAATAAAAATAGCTTGATAATAAGATCTAAAAAAAAAAAAAACAATTCAGAATTTAATATACGTATGTTAAATTGGTTGTAACCTCTTATCCCAGGGTTTGATTGGGATCTACTAAAACTTTAGAAAGGTACATTCTATTAAGGAATTGACTTGTGTGTACTATGGAATAAACCTTATACGAAGAATATATGTTTGTGTATGTCAGTAATCTCCTTATTTATGATGCATACCCCTCCTGTTTCCATATGTATTGAGTGTGTGTGTTCCTAGTTTATAAATAGTTCCTAGTTATCAAATAGTTTTAGTTCTGAAATTGTTATTATTTCGGTTACGGAATACATTGGTAAGACTTTGGAGTTATTTTATCTTTTTTTTAAATATTTTGCTATTGTTTGCACGAAAGATAACTTTAAAAAATATCTCACGGATCATAAATTTAATAACACAACGAAAAATAATTTCGCAACTACGGATCGTAAACTAAGAATACACTATTAGATTTCTTTCCTATTTTAGTTTTATTTTGTAATATAGCTCTATTAATAATCTGAATGGTTTTCTTTGTCTACCTTCTACATCGAAGCGATGCTTATTTTTCAAAATTGCCTATAATGTGCAATTATAAACAACTGATATATATATACCTAGCTTTCATGGCCCGGCGTTGCACGGGCTTTTACCGAGTGCATACATATGTGCATTGATAAAAAAAACGTACAAAATGACAAATGAAATTCATAAAGTGTCTTTTTTGAAAACTAAATTTTTTAAAAAATAAGATAATCAGTTTTATAATATTTTTTAAAAATATATGGCTAACTATGTTTTGCTCATTATTTTACACATGTGTGTAAAAATGTTTCACATATTCAAGAAATATTTTTTATAAGAATTCATAAAATTATTGGTAATGAATTCAGTGGTATGAAATTTTTTCTAACAGTTAAAAAAACATGATAAATGAAATTGATAATAACAGTATCCATTTATTTAATTTTTGTAACATTTAAAACTACCTTTTGTATTGGAAAAAAAATTGTGTGGAACCATTAGCCTGTGCATTAAATATTATATTTAAAGCACAGTTTCCAGAGTGAGGGGCGAGGACCCTGTTCCACATTTCACTCCACAATACACAAAATAAGTGTTTACATAAAGAACTGTTTTAATAGTTAATTATGTGTACACTTATCTTGCATTATTAATGTCTACATTTTTAAATTTTCAAGGGTACCCAGCACATCATACATTTTAAAAAAGAAATTGACTTTTGCAATTGCAGTTTTAAGAAATTGTGCATATTTTTCAGAATCAAAAATTTATCTTTTTAAATTTCAGACTACCCTTTTTTTAAAAAGAAAAAAAGTAAAGATTATCAGTTTTATTATGTTTTTCAAAGATAATATGCAGGTATTTAATTCAAAAACTTGTTAATTATATTTTTTTCATTATTTTATACATGTAAAATATTTTTCACATGCAAGAAATACTTTTATATGTGATACATAAATGAAAAAAAGTATTACAAAATTACATTATGTTTCATAAAACGAAGGAAAAAATATTTTGAAGTTAAAATAACTTTCGTAACTTTAAAGAATGCTTGAAGTATAATTACACTGTAAACATTAAATGGAAAATATGTGTTCAACACATCAAAAAATTTCATACAACTATTAATGATTTATAATTTTAGAAATAACATTTTGTAACATTTATAACTACCTTTCTATTCGAAAAAAAATTGATGGACATATATATATGTGTGTGTGTGTAAACAATGTGTTGATTGGGGTCAATTATGTGGATTTTAACGAGCTTTAAGTCTAGCAAACCGTTACCTTTCTCTTTATAATACTGAGTGGAAACCTATTGAAAATAGAGGATACAAATTCTAATTCTATACAAATAAAAATGTAACTTTCCTTAAGATGCATTCCAAAATGCATAGATCACGACGAATCAATGAGCAGTAAGCAAGTTATTACCAGATTCAAGATCTAATTACGGATTCAAAGCTGTAATAATACTGGTCTGATTATAGCTTAGAAACAAGTACAAAATTAATTTTACTAAAATAGTTATAAATTATTAAGCTAAATACTAAAATTATTTGATTACCACTAAGAGTATTTTTGTTTTTCTCTGTATACTATAATACTAAAAGTTAGAAATACATATATAAAAACAATATTGGAATATATTACTTTTAAGAGCTACTGTAACACCATCTATAAGTTGAATATGTAAGCAATTAAATGTAAATATATACAGGGAAGTAGGAATACTTACAATATATTTTGTAGTAATATAATTTGCTATCTCTCTCTCTCTCTCTCTCTATATATATATATATATATTACAAAAATATACAAAAATAGTTATAAACCTAAGATAACTATCGTCATAATAGGAAAGATTTAGCCACAGAAATACTAAAAGCAAACTCCCAGCCTTAGGAACTAGGAATGCAGGTTTAAACAAAGTTTTCTGGCCAGCCAACCTTCACCTGAATTTGCCAGTATTCTGGGCCATAGGGAAAGCAATAAATTTCTAGAGAAGTTTAACTATATTATAGATAAAACCATAATCTATTAATGTAATACTATAATGTTATAGCTTTTAATAATTACTAAAATATTTAAAATCAAAGCCAAACTAATAGACTTACCACGTGAATACATATTCGCTTTTTATGGACAATAACAGTAACGCATATAATTATGTATTGAGAAAGTAGCAATGTTACAATATATATATATATATATACTTTTAAAATTTCTATATTTTATTTTAAAATTTATATAAAATAAGAATATCATCCAGACATAAACGATTAATTTTTAATAAAATATATTATTACAAAATTACATAGCTAGAGGCGCCATCTATCTATAAACTGTATAACTGAAAAAACTTTTTTTATTTAACTGTTATATAACATTTTATAAATTTAATAGGGTAACTTAGTTCTATACAATGTTTAATAAAGTTATTAATATTTAAATATATATTAGATTTATCACTAACTAATACCTTGTTACGATAAATATAATTCAAAATAATATTTCGATATATTGAGATGGATAAGTTAGAATTCCATGAGGGAACTTTAAGAATGTTAAAATCAAAATCATCTCTTTTATCATAAATATTGCTATGTCCTTAATATATAATGATACATCCAAGTAATTAGTTGTAACAGGATTATTATTAATTTTAAGAAGCTTTAAATATTCCGGATAAAAATTGATATTGGGATTATAATTATTATTTTTACCAAAAATAATTAGGTCATCTATGTATCTAAAAATGTAATAATCATTATTAATAATATAATTATTTTCGTAAAAGTGTAAATATAAATTAGCCAAACTATTGCTAGCAGGGCCACCCTGAGGCAAACCTTTGGTTTGTTTGTACAGAGAACCATTAAAATTAATGTAATTTTCTTTTAGGACAAAATTTATTAGAGTTCTAAATTTTTGTAAATTAATATTAAGGTTATAATTTCTGTAATTATCCAAAATTACCCTAATTACATCATTGATATCAATAGAGTTAAAAAGATCTTCAAAGTCATAACTATGAACTGAATAAGTATTTTTATCTTTAAAAAAATCTATAATTTCTTTACTATTTTTAATTATAGCTTTATTACATTGCTTATTGATGAATTCTTGCAAAATATTGTGCAGCATTTTACCTGCATCAGTGATATAAGTTTTAAAACCATTTGTTACTGTTCTAAATTTAACAGGATTTTTATGAAATTTAGGTGTTAAAAATATATATGGAAACTTAATCTTATGAGTGGGAACATTCAATTTCTTGTATATAGCAGTGATTCGATTAGTAATTTCTTTTTCTGACAATTCCAATCTATTGAAAGATTTATTGTTTAAAAAATGTTCATTAATCATAGTATTATAAAAATACTTACAGATAATAGCATAATTACCAGGCACTTTATCTATGTAAACAATGATAAAATTCTTTTGTAAATCATAAATTTTCTGTTTTACATCTTTATAAGTGAGTACTGGTTTAGAACAATAGTTAAATTTCATCAGGTCTTTTAAAAAATTGTACTTAAATTCATCAAATGCCTCTAAAGGCAAACCATATTTAACTGCAGATTTAGTAATGAAATTATTTATATCATTATTAATTTGATTTTTAACAGTATTATTGTTGCTAGAAATTGTTAATCTAAAACTAGTGCCTTTACTCATGATATCTTTTAAAATTCCATCCTTGACTATATCTAAATTGCCAGTTACTACATGTTTGTGGTAGCTAACAATAAATTCATTATAGTTCTTACATTTACAGTCATCTATGTCAAAAGAAGGTGAGCTATTATTGTAATTAAAGATAAATCTGCCCATTGTTTTATTATATTTAAAAGCTTTTTTAACTATTACATTCCTAACAGGAAAAAGTGACAAATGTCTATTAAAAACACTAGAAAAATTAACTTTATCAAATGTATTATTCATGAATAATAAAGTGCAGTATTCTGTAGTAGGTTTATTAAATTTATTGACATTTATATTGAATTTATTAAGTAAAAAATTATTAATGTCTTTTATGATGTGAACTGCATGACACACCTTAAAGCACTCATTATTTAAAATTTCATCCAACAGTACAATTTCCTTTTTATTAAGACCAAACATGAAGTATTTGATCTGCTTGATATTAAAGTTTAATTCAAAATCATTTATAATAGCATTAATATTATCAATTAAAGAATTCTTATCTCTGTTTTTCCTTTTAGTTCTATTGCTCCTTGATTTTCTTTTAAAATTCTTAACTGAATTGGAAGCAGTATAAAAAAATTCTTTGTTATTGCTCTGTGACATAATTTGGAGTGTGTTTTTAGCAAGGTATAAAACATTAAGACCATATGGATATATTGTATTAAAACTTCTGATAAAATGATTTTCCCACCATAATCTGTGCTTAGTATTTGGTACGATTTTAATAATCGACAATTCAACATTATTAAATCCATGCATTTGAAAGTGTCTGAGCTCAATTTTATTAGAATTGTTGGTATAACTGAAGTTTTTAACATCATGTCTATGTTGATTAATTCTAATATTAATAGTATTTGAGGTCTGTCCAATATATTTATACCTACAGATTTTACAATTTAATAGGTAAATACAATTAAAAGTTTTACATAGTTTAAATTTAGATTCACAGTCATATTGATCATTGTCTATCATAGTGCAAGTTTTACATCTACTATCATTACATTTGTTGAATCTCAACTTAGTACTAATATTAGATATATTGTTTATATATTTGCTTGAGGATAATTTGTCCTTATTTACATGTAAATTATTAATATTAATGTAACTTTTATTATCATATTGAATATTAGAATTGCTAGAGGCTAAGTTTTTTTGTTTAATATGAGAAGAATGACTATTAATGTATTTTTTGTTCCAAAAAATTCTTGTCTTGAATCTTTTATTCGTATTGTTACTATTATAATCATTAAGATCATTAACAAAATTAGATTCCTTTCCCAAATTGTCATTATATAGTGAGTTATAAAAATCCATCTTCCTAACCATTTTACTTAACTCTGAAATGAGTCAAAATTTTGTATTGATAACAGAAGTACTATACCAATTAGTATTGATAACAGAAGTTCAGTACGAAATCAATACCGATAACCAAAGTACAGTACCAAATCAGTATTAAAAACCAAGATACGTACCTAAACAGTATAAAGAGAGTGCCTAAGCAAACGACAAGTTAATTTTTAAAAAAAAAACAAACTTGATAGTATCTCAAAATAAGAATAAGCTGTGTAAAAACACAAAACAAATCAAAGCTTATATATATACATATATAAGCCCGTAGCAAAAGAAATATTTATTAATCCCCCCACAAGAAATATTTAAAATTTTCGCAAATTATATGTTCTTGAATAAAGACTTCGATATGCAGCAAATTAAAGAAATTTATTTTAGAGTCTTTAAAAAAATGAAAATATCAGATTAAATTGAATTTTTCAACAATAATACCTTTATATGTTCTCCTCAAACATCGAGATAGGTTATTATTTAAATTATCTTAAAAGCACAAAACGGAAATCAACCTGTCAGATACGGAGCAATCTTAAAACATTCTCTTTATCTGACTGCTACAATAATTTAATTAAACCATAGTCTAGACACAATCATCCAGACATTTTGCAAACAATGACTATTGTATATAGAGTGACTTATAGTGAATAATATTGGAGCATTTAGTGACGTATAAATATTTAAATAATGGAATTTAGTGAGTACGGTGAAAAATCGTTACATAAAGTGTCAAAAGAAAGATGATGCTAGCATACCTATAACTCTACATTTCAATTATCTAAATGTTTCTTCTGCCTTCTAAGCGTTAATTTTTCATATCTTATAAACTATTGTTCATTGAAACAAGGTATGTTAAATGACTGCATTCAAGCTGACTAACATATTAAGTTAGTAGGCTGTTTATATGAATACATAATTAATTAAAGGAACATTGATTTATATATAAAACAAAAAGTTGCTTCAAAACTAACTCATAAATAAAGGATTTAAGTTAATTTGCTGTATTTGTTTCTTTAAATTTGGATTCGTGGCTTTTTTTGTTGTGTACTTTTTTACTGAATATTTATGAAATATTTTTAAATGTTTTGAGGGAAGGGAAATTTAACATCTTACGTCAGAAAAAGAGCGAAAGAACTTAATGTTTGAAATTTACTCAATATTTCTCAAAGCTTTTTCGACAACACCACCCCAAAATTTAAAGCAATTATACGCCCTTTATTTCCTGAATAGCAACTAAAATTTGAGAGGCAAATGATAGCTCTGTTGATATAAATTTCTAGTAACAAAAAAGATGAGTTTAAGGCAGGGCTTCTCAAACTTTCAGTATTTGCGATCCAATATTCAATCACAATTTTCATCGTGCCCCCCCCCTCTTTCTTCATACAATAACAATGCATTCAATTCAATAATATTATACTTTGATGGTAAAGCTACAATACGAATTTAGCCTCCTAAGTGCCACTGTCGTATATAAACGTCTCGCTCAGTCAAAGCGTTCATTACACAGGACGTATATATACGTCTTTCCGAAGTACGATCCAATGCAATCTATTTGTGTTTAGAAATGTACGGAAAGTGGAATAGCCCTTCTAATTCAGGTATTTTCAGTTTAAAAACAGGCACAGAATAGCCTATTAAACTTCTTATATAATTCAAAGTTGTCGACCTTCAATTGCATTGTGAAACTTAAAATGTCTGCTTTGATTTTAATTTTTCAATTGATTACTGACTATACTATATTTTATTGTATTATGATCTACTGAAATGAAATTGGCACACAAAACATTTAACTTTGCTATTGTCTTGACTTTGCTGTTGCCTTGTCTCTCTTTGTTATTTTGGACTTTAATTCCTGAGTGACTCGTGAGATTATTAAGACATATTTAAAGTTAAAAAAATGTCTGTTATAGATTAATATACTTTATGAAAACTTTACGATTTACATTTGAAAAGCATTATTTTTATAATAAGGATATATTTCATTCAAAAATGTATAAATTTTCGTAATAAGGTTTATTTTGAAATATACTATGTTTATTTAATTATATGTTATTTATACAAAAGTATATATTTTTATAAATTTTTTATTATCTTTACTTCTCTATCAATGTCTTTAAGGCTTCGTACAAACGTGAGTGTCCTTACCATTGCATCAAATATCTCATTCAGACTCACCCACTCGAGTAAACACAGCATAGAGAAATACATCATTTCTTTTACAGCCCCTTCTTTGATATTACGATTCGTCTCTGCCGTATTTCAAGGATAAAAATAAAAATAACAAATACTTAAAGCGTATGCTAAGGAGGGGTATGTTGCAGAAAGCAGGAAGTTTTCTCTCCTGAGTATTTAAATTGTGTTATCGGAATTTAACTACCAGAGAGGGCGGAAAAAGGAGTTTAGCTCCTATTTTACTTGCTGCAGAAAAACTACATAAAAAGGAGTTGGTTTCCTCTCATGCTTACTTCGATTTCCGATATGAAGGGAATATTTTCTTTTTCCCTTTTAATGTTGCGAGGAAAAGAAATGTAACTTACTCCAGTCTCAAACCGCAAATGTTATGCTTTAAAGGTATAAAATAAGGTTGCTTTGGTAGTTAGGAAGTCGTGTAATAATCTTGTTTTATTGTTGCTTTAATTCTTTGTTATTAGCCAGTTACCGGTTTACTAAAGGTCATTTAACGCAAGAATCGATAATTTATAGCGAATGGTTATAGTACTTCTGATTTGTACAATTGCATTGCACTCACTTTTTATAGATAGCACAATTTCTGTAATTTCTTTTGGTATACAGCAGTGTTTCTCAAACTGTGGGGCGTGGTAACCCTGCAAGAAGCGTGAGCATATGGAAAAGTCAAAAGCAAAAGATTATTTTAAAAAAATTATTAATTTACTGAAAGTAAACAGATAAATACATTCTGACATAACAAAAAAATAAAACACGCATTCACACTGATATAACACACTTATAGATATATCAGACTGCGCAACTTATTTTGTAATTAATTTAACAATACTACGTTAAGAACAACTTTAATAATTACCAGTACTCCCATATAGGCTAGTCATATATAAAATTAAGAACAAAAATTAACACTTATCTTGGTAATTTGTATTGTTTATAATTAACCCCTTAACAACCAATTAAAAATTACGCGATTCGCTCCCAATACCACTGTTTAACACGTAAGTGATGTGGTATTCGGGGGATAGAAAAGGAATAAATAAACAAATCCTCTGGCATAAGTAAATCCTTGCAAACAACTGTCAAGGTCATTTTATTGCATTCCAAAGCCTTCGGAAATATTTTATGGATAGCAGTGCACAGAAAAGATCGTACTTTGGTAAGACGTATATATACGTCCCGGTCAATTAAAACGCAGCCTGAGTGAGACGTTTATATACGCCGAAGGCACTTAAGATCTTACTATAGGTTTAGCTTCAAAGTATAATATAATTAAACTGAATACATTGTTATTGAAAGGTGGTGGAGGGGGGCGATGAAAATTATGATTGAATATTGGATGGTAATTATTGAAAGTTTCAGAAGCACTGGTGTACAGTTAATGAATCCAAAAGGGAAGAAATAGGTAGGAAGATGAATTGTAAAATCATGAAAATCTTGTTTTTGTGTTAGGAAATTTCTTTTCTGTTAAAATAATTAAGCATGGGATTAGAAAACACTTTTAGCCTCTTGAGCTACATGTGCTTAATTGGATAATTGTTTCGTTGCAGATGAAGAATAGCGACTTGTAAATGAACAAGATATTTATTACAGATATGTTTGTACGGATATATTTTAAGTTTTAACGACTTTAGAGTTCATTTAAAATAATCTTAAGGTATCCGACTACCCTAAAAATGGGAATCTTGCCAAAAATTAACAAATTTGTGTTTTATGTTTTTATTTCATAGACCATCTTATTAGTTTTATAAAAATACCAAGTTTATTATTTTCTATTCATTAGAACAAAAACTACTAGTGTTTTAGTAAAAGCATTTGCCATTACTTTAAGCAAGATGTCATACATAAAAAGGCGTTTTACTCGAAAAGGTTTTTTAAAATACTCAAACGGGGACAGTGATTGCTAAAAAAATAATGAAAATAATTAACTGAAATTTTTTTGTATATTTTCTGTATAATAGATGTGCTTTAACCTTCAAATTTATAAATCACTGTTTTATTACAAAAATTACAGTCTCTTATGTAAATATAATCACTGTTTTCAAACAATTTCATATAATAACTAAGATAAAAACATTTATATCCCATAAGAGGATAAAAGATATTTTAGTTCTTATAAAAAGTATATCCCACATATTTTAGGATAAGAGATATTTTAGTTTTTGTAAAAATTAAAATATCTTCTTTTATCCTGATGGTCATTTCAGAAATGAACAGCAAATCAACACATCAAAATTGAAAATTTGTTCATAAACATTTTGATACAGAATGAACCCCGTTTATGTTGTTTTTTGTTAATTTTTTCTAATTTTTTCCCATTTTAGTATAGTAATAATTTTTTCTCTCTTCTTTATTTTAACATAATTTTCTTAATATGTACCAAACAAATCTAAAAACCCCAAAATGAGTCCTCATATTTCCATTTTTAAAGCAAAGTTGTCGCAAGTAGTCGGATACCTTAAGCGGGTTTTTGTTTCTTCTTCGAAGGGAAATTTCATAATAGTAGTATTAAAGCATCTATTTCCTTTAGTTTCTTGATCTTGGCATTATAAAAATTTAGCTACATATGATTAAAAATGTGTTGGGCTATTCTTTTGTCCCTTTTATCTGCATCATTTTGTTGATGTCTTAATTCTTTCAGTAAGTTGTTTGTGAAGGCTGGTCCCAAATCATTTGGGATCGCATTGATTTGAGAGAATATATATGGCTGTTCAAATATTAATCCTTAATTTTACGATATAAAAGAAAGATTTCTATTCTTAAATATTGCAGGAATTAATACAGAAAAAATTCAGAGGATACCTTCTTTTATGATATCATTTGAAGGCAATAACTCAATTTCTTTGGAAATGAATAAGGGAGATTGTATTTATTCATATTGCAGAATATTTTTTAAGACACTGACTATGTCTTCTATATATATATATATATTGAAACTGAATTCCTTTTTTTTTGTAAAGCCAAATAATGCGAAATTCAATAAGATTGAGACTATAATATATATTGTTTAATCATTCAAATTTTTCCTGGGCTTTATTTTAAAATTCCAACAATTCTCTATCTACATCTACAACCTGAGTTGAACCCAACCATAACCCAAGCTTTTACATTGTAACATTTTCGGCAATATTATATATAAAAGACTTACACAAATATGTTTGCAACATTTTGAATACTCACAATCCCGGAAAAGGTGCCTTTTAATTCCCCGGGGGGCTATCCATCGACAAATATATATGTCACATTATACAACATACTTTGAATACTTACAATTCCTGAACATTCCCACAAAAGGTGACTTTCAATTTACTACCTTTGTACAGAATAACGATCTAAACATTGCAGTATCACAGGACACTTTTCGAATGAAATGACCAGCACCCAAACCACCCTATAGCAAATCAATCACCGATTCATTCCACTGGATGCCAACCAACACCGTAAATTTCTCCTCTCTGTATACCGTGGGACCTTTCTGGAGCGATTAATGGGCTTTATGCAACGCCCCGCGCGAATTCACGGCGGTAGCTGTTTGCCCAATTCGCTCTCTCCTGTTGAAACTCGCTATAAATAACTTCTGGATCGTGTGAACAAATACGGCGGGCAGTATCTCTCTCATTACCGATGTTTGCTCTTTCAAAGAGCAGCCTTTCACCCTCTCCACTCTTCGCAATCAGTTTGAATTATCGATTCAGAGGGAGGAAAAGTGACGAATAAAAAAGTTGGGTCGATGGGGCTAGTGTCACCCTGCTGCTGAGATCAACGAGAATTTATGGGGGAGTGCGGGGAAGCCATCAGTACAGGCGATGTTAGGGTGAATTTTGTAAACATAATGTAATGGTCATTGATTAAATTGATTGATACTTGGTTAGAATTAAGTTTTGATTGGTTGTGTTGAGTAATTTATGTTCTACGATAATTCAATGCAAGAAATGTAAAGTTGATTGAAATATGTGAGATAACCAACATAAAAACCAATGCCCCCTGTATTTTGAGGTTATGTATATGTACAAGTTACAGTTAAGGTATCCGAACACGTTCAGAGTACTTTTTTTTAAAAAAATATACCATACGTAAGCGTTATAAATGCTTTTTTAGGAATTAATACCAATAAATACTAATATTTAACTAACAGTATTTAAAAAAATATCTAAACTTTACAAAAAATCATAATTATAAGGGAAACCAAACCCTAAGAATAGTTTATAAAAAAATTCAAATCAGTTACAGAAAAATAAACTTATATCAGTAAAAGTATTACTAAAATAAATTAGATGCATTCATCTAGGGAATATACTAAAATTTGAATGTTTTATTATAATTTAAAAGTTTTAGATCTGATTGAGTAAATATTACATGAAATTTGACATTATTTAGGAGACCATGATTTAGAAACAGACCATAACTCAAAAAATATTCCTACAATAAGAAATATTCTAGTACTTTCTTTGTAATATCAATATCAGATACAAAAAGTGTTATATAGAAACATATTCATAATATTTTGAGTTATCAAACACGCCATGATATACTTTGAACAATTTAAATGACAACCTTTGGAAGTTATTTAATCACATCCACTTTATCTAATTTTATAAAATTGACAATAACTTGGGCTCTAGTTAAGGTAGAAACAAAACAAAGCATGTTTTGTAAAGCCGAAAGATATCTCTTTCAATAAGATAAAAAAAACATGTGTTTGTCCTAATTTGGACATTTTAACGTGTTCGGATACCTTAAAGCTCGACACCCGTTAATGTGCGGATTACCTAGCTATGTTTTCAGATGAACTGATTTGCTCCGTTAAAATGCGCTATCAAGAGTTTTTCGCATTTTAACTGGATAATTTTCAAAAGGGCGGTTTCTGTATCGCTGAAGTTCAGAAGTCTGTTTTTCTCATTTCCTTTCTGTTAAGGATTTTGATTGGAAGCGTTGAATCCCCACAAAATAATTTATCTTAAAAAATGAGAAATAGAGGGATAGAGACAGTAAATGTACTAGATAAAAGACTCCTTGGGAATAAATTTATAGTAAATATGTTAAATCGTTTGTTTTTTTGTATTGTAGTACTTCAATCGATTAATGGTAGATTCTATCAAGTAATGTGTTGATTTTCCTATTGTACTATAACTCTAATCTTTAGATATCAATTCAATAAATAAGCATTTAATTTCAGCGAATAGGAACGTTGTTGTTGCTGAACCAAAGATCTTATTTTCCCTTTAACCCCTGTTTCGGGTATAATTCGCAGATTAATTCAGTAATTTGAAGCTTTTCCCCTCACTTTAACGTATCACCTTAGTTTATGAGCAGATTACGTAGTTAAACTTCAGATTTACAGATTTCTGCACTTTAGCGGTAACATATAACAATAAATAACAAAAAAATATAATTAGTGATGTGAGGTTTTTTGTTTTTATTAAGTCATTTTTTAATATATTCTTCATGATGGGTTTTGTTGCATTCGATGAATACAACAAAACTTATATTTATAATCCAATTTTTTCTGGATCTTTTGTGTGGCCGCGGTGGTCTTGTGGTTATGGTCAAGTTCAGATGCCAATGAAGATACCTCGTGTAGAGGAGCTGATGCACGTCAAATCTGACGAGGCTGAAGGTCCTTCTGTTGGAGTGGTGTGGTAATTTTAAGAATGGGATACCAACTCGGATGTCGTCCTCATCATTTGACCTAGACTCAAAATTACGACGTCCGTCGTTAATACACTTCGTGTTTCTTTATAAGTGCGACGTTAGTGAGTTTTCACTCCAGTGGCGTAACGTACACCTCCGCATCGCGAGGGGGTGGGGTGGCAGTGCAGGTTTATCCTTTGAGCGCTTGGGGTGAGTACCCAGGGTCCCGGGACCCAGAAGGCCCAGATAAGATGGTCTTAACTAGATTTTCTTTGGATCCGCCAGTACCAAGGGTCGGTCCTGTAGATCCTCGGCGCCCAGGACCCGAAATGAACTTAAACCGGCACTGGGGGGGGCAGGATTCTAATGGTCACAAAAACTGACTGACGCCAAGTACGATCCCTTGTAAGATCCGGTTTGAGGCCCAAAACCTGACTTTGTGTGGTGTGGGGGGGAGCTAATATTCTCCGTTTCGGCACTCGCTGGAAATATCTTTTATAAGTATAGATTGTTACATTTATCAGATATTTTACAAAATTCTAATATCTATGAATATTTTTCAGTTTACTATGATAATTATTGTTAATGTGTTCGTAAGAAATGTATAGTTACGAAACGAAATACAAATTTTAGTGACATATTTCGGAATTTCTGCGTTAAGCTTTGCAATTACTCTTGAAAGTTTGATTAAATTCGCTTATGAGCACAGAATGTTCAATACATGGACAGTTGTTTTACTCATACACTAGCAATTAATATTTTAACTAATGCCATGTCTTGGATAAAATCTAGTTTCAGTGTTTTCTGTAAAAATTAGAGTTAGTTATTGGACTCCAACAAAAGCAAAACTATGACACCTGAATGAAGTTCATACTTAAAAAAAGCATTTTTTATTGAATAAGTTTAAAGTTATTGTAGTATTAAAAAGTGTAGCATATATTTGTATATTTCTATTTACAAAGAATACTAAATTGTGCTTACAATGTATTCACAGATAATAGATATATGGGCATTTGAGCGATATACACAAAGAAAATAAAATATGTAGTTCTGTAAAGAGTATTATTACATATATTTGATATTTTATATATGTTACTATCTAAACTCTAACTTCTACTCTTTAACAAGAAATAGCAAC